>PVJC01025964.1:0-24351 GCA_004026665.1 Murina feae | reverse complement strand
TATATATATATATATCTCCCTCTGAAAATATCGAGGCATATTGCCAGTCTTCCATTATTAGTAATGATTCCTATCTGTATAATTTTAATTAACATGTATTTGACCAGTTCTCATTTGTCAAATCATAAAAAGAATCAAGCTATCACAAGTCATATTTTAACAGACTACTATGACAAGTTGAAAATATGTATTGCTATTCACAGGACCCTTTTCATACCAACCAGTCATTTACTGTGATTACAAGCATCAACTGTTATAAAATATACTGAATTTTCATTTGCACTATCAACAATTTTATAACAGGATGATGATTTCAAAGATTTTTAAAGAACATTCCAGTGTTTGGATTCATTATCTAGTAAAGAGAATTAAGCTTTTGTCTTAAGAGGAAATATTATACTTAATTTTATCCCCTAATTTGGCTATACCTATAGTAATTGACACTGATTTTTTTTAATTTATAAAAGAAAAAAGAATACCATAAAAATACAATGATGTAAAATACTAAGAACTAATGATTCAAAGATACCTGCTCATTCTGTTTTTTTTCATATGCAACTTTCTGAGGACTAGGTGCTCTACTGGGGACGAAATTTTGTTTTGTAACATTTCTGTTAGAAGATAATTCTGCAGAAAAAGATGGCATGAAACTGCAGTTTTCTACTCTGTTGAACTGAGGTTCAAAAATTCTGTATGAGTCCATGGCTTGTGACAACTATAGGAAAGAAGATACAATCATGTGCATTTCAAAAAAAAATAAAAAGTAAACTACTGTAGAGAAGACAAAAGTCAAAATAGAAGTGAATAGGTCATGCATACATTGGAGAAAAAGTCCCAAGGGAAAGGCAAATCATCAGTAATTGACAGGACTTATTAAGACAAGAGAAGTTATCATCTAAGCATGTACTTAAAAGTTTCCTTCCATCTGCCTTTCTCACCCTTGGTCCCCTCTACCCCAAAGCTCCATTCCTGCTTGTCATCTCCTAATGACAGGAAATTTTGTTTCATTAACCCACAAATTCAGATGGAAAGATATCCAAGAGATTTTAGTATTATTGCCATTATATTTTTGATGTAGTTTAACTCTGGCAATTCAAAAAAAAAGGAAAAGAAGATAATATGGTGTTGGACCTTAAAATTTCAGGGTTTAATCACAATCTATGCATTTTCTAATTGATTAAAACATTATTTGCTAAAAAAAAATAATCATTTGCAATACTTTAAAAGAAAAATAATCTTGGGATCAACATGAATTCTGAAAATCATAACTTGATTTAAAATAATACAACCTGGTCACTATACCTGAAGGATAAATTGCCAATTATCACATGAACCCAAATAGAAATCCTTAAATGACTTATCCTTTGCAATATGTAAGTAACAAGCAGAATCAAATGTTATGCACATGCAGGCCTAGTCTACATTACCAGAACTCCAAAAGTTTTCTCATATGCAGACAACTAACATATTTTTATCGTATAGGTTCCTTACATTAAAAACTTTTAAAATAATAATTTTTAAGACTATAAAAAAATTTTAAAGGACAACTATTTTTTCCTCATATTAAAAAAAAAATGCCACATTTGTTAAAATAACTTATAAAAATTCTTTTTCATTCTTACCTGAACCGGGCCCAGTTCTTCCTTGCTTCCCAGTCTTTGATGGTGTATACTAATTAAAATTAAAATTTAAGATTAAAAATTGACATGGCAATAAAACTGGCTTTTTATATATGCTTTAAAATTTATACTTTTCTATCTAAATACACAAAAACATAAGATACTCAAATCATTCCTGGGACATACTATGACTGAGTTTTATAAAAATCACTAGAGGTACAGTGCACAAAATTCATGCACCAGGGGTGGGAGGGCATGTCCCTCAGCCCAGCCTCACCTTCTCCAATCTGGGATCCATATCACAATCCAGGACCGCTGGCTCCTAACCGCTCACCTGCGTGCCTGCCTGATCACCCCTAACTGCCCTGCCCTGCCTGCCTGATCACCCTAACCGCCTTTGCCTTGGCCCCCACCACTGTGGCTTTGTCCAGAAGGAAGGCAGGACAACTGGAAGATGTCAGATTGACCTGCTCTAATTAGCATATTACCCTTTTATTAGTATAGATACTTACTAAAGAGACATTTTTATGATAAGGAAAGTCAAACTATGCATACAAAATACTGAATATGAACATTAGGTTATTTAACAAAGGTCTTAATAGTTTAATAATAGAGCAAAACAAAAACTTGAGGTAGAAGAATAAACCCTTTGTACATTTTCAAGGAATAAAACGGTGTCAATAATGATTTTAAATACCTCACAATATCTAACATAGCCAAAACTCACCTTTCTATATCATCAATGCAGAGTTTAGATGGTACACAGGGAGGCGACATTGGAAGTTCTAAATCATGCTTTTTTAGGGGCATTGTTATGTCTCTATTCATATTCACATGGATTGGTTTTCTCATAGTTTCTGTAACAACAAAAACCACACACTATAATTTAAAAATAAAAATGGATGACAAAATATTTTAAAAGCACTTTTTGATATACTCTGTTCATTAAATAAATATATATCTTACATTTACTAAAACCATCTATATTCCATATATGCTAAAAAATCATTACCTATCACAGATAATTCAAATCATTGTTTTCATCGTACATATTCCTCATAAAGGGGACTCTACTAATTCAGTCCTACTTTTTTCCCTCCAAGCCTTCCCTGACCCCCAGACTATATGAGGTGCTATGTTATATGTTGCCATAGCACTATATATATTCTCTATTATATCACTTACCATAGTTTATTGTATTTAATTAACTCTATATCCCTCACTAGATTTTTAAACTTTGTCTCTCCTTATTAAAGACATCACTATTTTGTATGTTCAGTACTTTTAACTGCTCTCCTGTTCTGGGAAATGCTTTTTACACATGTATAGACTATATAGTTCTAGAAAAGACTTTGTATCTTCTTATAAAAATCCTACTTCTCTGGAAAAATAATTCATTTAGATTTAGCTATCTGACCCAAGATGAATCATTAATATCACATCTCTCTGGTATTAAGGCATTGTTCCAGTGCTGGGACCTGACATTAACAGGGCAAGGCAACATCCTTCATAGGAATTTACAAATTCAGAAGCAGAGAAATAATTCTCAGTATTTCCCTAGTGGAAAAACTAAAATATGAGCAATATTAGTTTTTTTTAAGGTTGCATTTTAAATCTCAGTGATGAAAACGGTCAGAGAGAATATCGTACGAGTGAGAATCTTTCATAGCATTCAAGGCTCTAAATCAAGCAGTCTAAGAGGCCCAGCTACACCATCACTCTTCCTTTTAAGTGTCAAACCATTCAAGCTGCTGTAACAGAATACCATGGTCTGGGTGGATTATAAACAACAAATATTTATCGATCAGTCTGGCAGCAGGGTAGTTCAAGATAAAGGTGCTGCCAGATTTGGTGTCTGATAGGGCCATGGACAGCCATGGTGGAAGGTGTGGGAGAGATCTCTGGAATCTCTTTTATCAGGGCACTAATTCCATTCATGTGAGCTCCACCCTAATAACTTAATCACTTTCTAAAGACCTCCATTTCCTAGTACCATGGCATTAGAGGTTAGGATTTCAACATATGAACTGGGGTTGGGGAGACATTCAGTCCATAACATTAAGTAAATATATTTTTTTAAAAAATTCTGTCATTTGCAGTCATGAATCCTGACTAATAAAGTTTTGTTTTTGTTGAGGAGGAAAAATATCCTTTTCCTCTACCCTTCCAAATTTTCAGCTAATGTTCCTATAAGAAAATAGAAATTAATAAATTTATTCAATATAAGCATTTATGTGGAAAACTTTATAAAGAAATGAGGACCCAAAGAAGTGGTTAAAAGCTGAGCATTTTCATGCTAAGTTCCATGATAAGTGAAAAGTGGGAAAAAGTGATAGGACAAAAAGGATATGAGCTAAGTGTTGTAAACTGGGGAAACCTGTTCATCTAGATTCCTCTCTGTGTCCCTCCGTCCTGGAGATAAATATCCTCCATGTTTAGGGAAAGCACCTCTCACATGAGAATCCTCCTGCACATCCTGCTTTTCAAATTCCTTCAGCTTAAAATATTTACCATGCCAATGTATCATAAATTTGAGTAGCACATCTGACCCCATCACTTGCTGTTCTATTCCCAGGATCCAACATAAAACTTATGGTAGTCAATAAACATATGTTGAATGTATGAATGAAAAGTGGGAAGAAAGAAAATATATCAAGGTAAATACATCATTGGACAGCCACATCCAAAAGGAAATAGAACAGTATCTTAAACCATACACAAAAAATCAACTCAAAATGGATTAAAGACTTGAAAGTTAAGACCTAAAGACAATTAAACTCCTAAAAGAAAACACAAGAGATAAGCTCCTTGACATCAGTCTTGGTGATAATTTTTGGACATTATACCAAAAGCAAAGACAACAAAAGCAAAAATAAATAAGTGGGATTACAAAAAACTAAAAAGTTTCTTCACAGGAAAGGAAAACCTCAAGAAAATAAAAAGGCAACCTATGAAAAGGGAGAAAATATTTGTAAATCATGTAAAGAACTCATATAGTTCACTAACATAGAACAAGCAAGCTAATATTTAAAATGGGCAGGGGACCTGAAAAGATATATACATTTTAAAAATATATTTTTATTGATTGCTGAGAGGGAGAGAGAGATAGAAACATCAATGAAAGAGAAAATCATTGATTGGCTGTCTCCTGCAAGGCCCATACTGGAGATCGAACCCACAACCTGGGTGCATACCCTGACAGGGAATTGATCCATGACCTCTTAGTTCATAGGCTGACACTCAACCACTGAGCCACACCAGCAGGCTGAAAAGATATTTTTTCAAAAAAGACATACAAATGGCCAACATCAAAGTGAAAAGATGCTCACTACTACTAATCCTTGGGGGAAATGCAAAGCCAAACCACAAGATATCACCTCACACCTATGAGAATGGGTATCATAAAAAAGATGAGATAACAATTGGTGGCAAGGATATGGAGAAAAGGGAACCCTTGTACACTTTTGGTGGGAATGTAAGTTAGTGCAATCACTGTGAAGGACAGTATGGAGGTTCCTCAAAAAATTAAGAACTACCCTATGATTCAGCAATCCTACTTGTGGTATATATCCAAAGGAAATGAAAACAGGATGTTGAAAAGACATCTGTATTGCCAAATTTACTGCAACATTCACAATAACCAAGATATGGCAACAACTTCAGTGTCCATGGAGAGATGAATGAATGAAGATGTGGGGTATATTATACGATGGAATATTCTTCAACCTGGAAAAGAAGGAAGGCCTTTCATTTTTTGATAACATGGATGGACCTTGAAGGCATCATGCTAAATGAAATAAGCCAGATAAAGGCAAATACTACATGGCATCACTTATCTGTGAAATCTAAAAAATAAAAAAAGTTAAAAGTCAAATACAAAGAATACAAAGGTGGTTGCTGGGGGCTGGGACTGGGGAGTAGGGAAAATAGGGAGAGTTGGTAAAATGGTATAAACTTTCACCCATAAGCTGAGTAAGGTCTAACGATCTAATGTAAAATGTGGTAACTAGTCCTAGCTGGTTTGGCTCAGTGTATAGAGCATCAGCATGGGGAATGAAAAGTCCCCAGTTCCATTCCAGTCACAGACATGCCTAAGTTTGGGGCTTGATCCCCAGCCAGAAGCAGGCAGGAGGCAGCTGATCAATGATTCTCTCTCATTGATGTTTCCATCTCTCTCTCCCTTTCCCTTCCTCTCTGAAATCAATAAAAATATATTTAAATAAACAAATAAAATGTGGTAACTATAGGTGAAAACACTGTATTATACAAGTGAAGGGGGGAAAGTAAATACATCAAACAGATTTATAAAATCTTTTATTCCTGTCTGCATCTACCTATGACCCAGGAGCTCATATTCAATTCCATTCCCCTCAGGACGCATGACTATTTCCTGGCTCCATCCTTGGTGAGAGGCATACAGGAGGCAGCCAGTCAATGATTCTCTCTCATCATTGATGCCTCTCTCCCTCCCTCTCTCTCTCTCTCTCTCTCTCTCTCTCTCTCCCCCACTCCCGTCCTCCCTCCCCCCTCCCTTCCTCTCTGAAATCAAAAAATAATTAACAAGGCTTCTAATTTAAGAGGACAACCAATTTATATAATTAGTTTACTTTCCACATCGTTTGAGCTCTAAAATTACAAACTTATTAGAACACTAAATGCTATGATCACATCAGAGTCAAAACAAAATGCTATTTAGAATTACTTACCAGGTGTTTTCTTCTGGCAAGAGATCTGATTTACCACATACAGGTTAAGGAGGTCTAAACTGACAGTGGAATTTTTGACAGGTGATAAAACTCCCAGTAATTTCATTTTTGATTTGAACTTTTTCTTTTCAAAATATTCCTAAAATAATTAAAAATATAAAAATTACTGTAGCAACTGTAAGATTTCTGGAAGAAAAATAAATAGCAAAAGGTAATAATGCTATTAAATAATTTAATTAATATTTTCATATTTTTGTGACACCCGTTATATGTTTATATATAAATGAAATTCATTCATGATGACCTGTAATTTGCCTAAAGACTAAATTTCACAACCAGTTATAATCTTTCTTTTGTTAATGAATGCCTTTAAAACTAAGGTGACCAGACGTCCCGCTTTTGGCGGGACAGTCCCGATTTTCAACAATTTGTCCTGAATCCCACGGCATTTTAAAAAAGTCCCAATTTTTGGAAAGAGACATATGTACTACTCTTTGTAATATTTTAAGTAATAATAATAATAATAAAAAGAACCCCCCCCACCTCCCCCACCCCCACCCCCGGTTAATGGTGTCCTGCTTTACCAATGTTAAAATCTGGTCACCTTATTTAAAACAGGCCTTTATAAAGTTACTAGGGTCCCGGTATACAAAAATTTGTGCACTGGCAGGGGGGATCCCTCAGCCTGGCCTGTGCCCTCTCGAAGTCTGGGACCCCTTGGGGGATGTCCACCCTCTGGCTTAGGCCCGATCCAGTCCATGATCGCAGGTGCAGGGGAGAAGCCACCTGTCCGTGATTGCAGGTGTGGGGGAGAAGCTGCCTGTGATCACGGGCAGGCGGCTTCTCTGCTGCGGCCTGCACTCACACGCAGCGGTTTCTCCCCCGCGCCTGCAATCAGGGACAGGCGGCTTCTCCCCTGTGCCTGCAATCAAGGGACAGATGGTTTCTCCCCCTTGCTTGCAATCACAGACAGGTGGCTTCTTCAACTCCCAGGGGAAGCCAGTCTCAGGCACTGGAGCCGGTCTTCTCTTTCTCCCCTGCTTTCTGAGTCTCCAACAGACCTGGAGTGGCCAGAGCCAGAATGCTTGCATGGTAGCTGTGGCAGCAACACAAGTATCCCAGCTCTGCCCTCCACCATCTTTGTTGGGTTAATTTGCATATCTGTGCCTGGTTGGTGGGTGAGTGTGGCTTGTGGGCATGGCTTGTGGGTGTAACAGAGTGATGGTTAATTTGCATATTACTCTTTTATTAGAGTAGATTCCCAGGTATCAAAAGATTAAAAATTATGTGAATGTAGAAAGTTTTACAAAGTCTTCTTTTTTACACTTTATTTTTTTTAAATATATTTTTAAATTACAAAGTATTACAAAGATTAGTATAGAACAAATCTAACAGGCTAAAAATTTGTTTTGCTCCATGGCATGTTATCCTACTGACATAAAAAGCCTTAAAGATATTCACAGCTGAGGGCAATTAAAAGTCAACTGAAAAGAGGAAAAGAAAAAGAAGCCTGTAGGCACAGGAGAAGTGGGGGGGTGGTGGAAGGGGACAGGCTATAAGGGGTCAATGGGAGACAAAAAGGACATATGCAATACTTTCAACAATAAAGATTTTTAAAAAAGAAAAAGCCTATGAGAACTAATCTTCAGCCAAAGCCAATTTAATTCCCTTTGTTATTCCTCCATGACTTCCACATTTTTGTAAACCAGACTTGCATATAATTATCATTTTCATCCAGGATTTATTTTTTCTTGGTTATTTGAACCATAATTATTCTTCCTTAGCTTCACGGGTTTTTTTTTCAGATTACATCTTTAATTCACCAAGTTCAAAGGCATTTATTTGTTTAAAATTCATTTACTGAGCAACTATTATATATTAGACACTAAAAAAAAATTATGGAAACATCTTCTCTTCCATCGAATACTCTAAATGTTTAAAATTCATTTACTGAGCAACTATTATATATTAGACACTAAAAAAAAATTATGGAAACATCTTCTCTTCCATTGAATACAACTATTGTATATTAGACACTAAAAAAAAAAATTATAGAAACATCTTCTCTTCCATCGAATACTCTAAAGTAAGAAAAGCCCAATGTGGCAAAAAATTTAATGCAAAAGGTAGTATCACTTTTCCAAGAAGTTAAAGTTCTTTCACAGTAACATTTCAAAATATTAATTATAATAGACTTTTAAGATTGTAAAATACTGTAAGATCTGTAAGAGACTTGCCAGCTATCAAGCAAAAAAGTAAAAGTCACACTGTTATGCAAATTAACCATAGATAATAGGTACCTGTTTCTATTTCACTAGAGGCCTCATGCACGAATTCATGCACAAGCAGGGTCCCTTGGCCTGGCCACTTATCGGGGCTGTCTCGCCCAATCCCAATCAGGGCCAACTGGGACCGTCTGGCCAAGGGGAGGGACCATGGGAGGTTGGCTGGCCATGGAAGGTTGGCTGTGGGAGTGCACTAACCAAGAGGGGCAGCTCCTGTGTTGAGTGTCTGCCCCCTGGTGGTCAGTGCATGTCATAGCGACCAATCATTCAGTCAACTGGTCGTAATGGTTGCTTAGGCTTTTATATATACAGAATAGATTTGAGTAATGTGCAACCCCAACTTGGATTTAAATGTCTTTAAATGCATTACACTATATAGTTCAGCAATAAAATGACAGGACTTTGAGAATGTAAATATTCTCCTTCACCCTCCCCACTCCCTAACCCCGCCCCTTGAAAAAAATGACTATGGCTATTATAATTGATGTATCAATTACAAGAAAAAAAATAAAGGAAATGAAAAACTGTTCAGGAGATGATAGCATATTAAAGCAAATTGTACTGAAAAATATCCTTGAAATGGAACAACATGAAATTCAATTTTGACATTAGTAAGAGCTGTATAGTGTAATGGATTGAGAAACAAATGCAAGATAAGAGTGAAGGGGCATAGCAAGAAAGAGAAAGGATCCAGAGAGGGTTTTACTTGTTTTAATAGGAGAGAACTGAAATACCAATAGAAAGCCTCAAGTTGACAGGGAATGGTATAAGATGGGTGAAGATGTGAAGTAGTTTATAGAACTGGTGGTAGAAACTCAAATAATTCCCATCCAATAGCTGCTATTTCCTCTGAGATATGAGACGAGGGCGTCTACTGAGTATGAAGGGATAAAGAATAGGGTTGGGAAGAGGTTTGAGGAAGCAATATGAAATTTTCAAAGAATAGGAAAGTGACATGACTAGGGAATAACAGTTGGGGAAAGGATCATGTCTTTCCCTTGCTTATAAATATTCAAAATGGTCCAAATAGAGTAAAATTATTTTTTTAAATAGTCTGGGGACAGATTACATTCTTAGTATATTTAGGTATATTTATTATTGAGTGCCTATGTTACTGCTAGACACAGTTCAGAGCACAGGATATGACCAAAAGTAGTAAGATCCCTCCTTTCATTAATGGAAAGGGAAGAGAACAGTTTTTTTAAAAAAGCAAGAAAATACCATATTATGAAAAGAGTGATGAATAAAGGAGAATGGGTACTGGAGGGTGTAAAAGTTTTCGATGCAGTGAGTGATTAGAGAAACTAATCTAAGAGAAGGTATTTCAGCTGAGAACAATTGTTAACGAGGCACACATACAAATACCTTGAGGGAGAGTATTATAGAAGAAAAGAAGAGTAACAGAAAGAGGGCAGTGTGGCTGCAATACAATGCACAATAAGGCAAGTGGTAAGAAATGAGGTCAGAGAAGCAGGCAGGGTACAGATTCTTCAGGTCACTGCAGGCTATGGTTCAATCAGATTTTATTCTCTAAAAGCAATGAAAAGCAATTGAGGCTTTTAAGCCAGGGAATGATAAATTGTGGTTTGTGCTTTTAAAAAATGATACTAACCACTATGTGAAGAACAGGCCACAAGGTGTAAAAGATAAAGCAGAAGAAGTTGATAACTTCAACTAAACAAAATTAAAAACTTTCCTTCAAAGACAGAATTAAGTAAAAGTAAAAGCCACATGCCCTGACTGGTTTGGCTCAGTGGATAGAGCATTGCCCTGCAGACTGAAGGGTCCTGGGTTTGATTTTGGTCAAGGGCATGTACCTTGGTTGCGGGCACACCCCCAGTGGGAGGTGTGCAGGAGGCAGCTGATTGATGTTTCTCTCTTATAAATGTTTCTAACTCTCTATCCCTCTCCTTTCCTCTCTGTAAAAAATCAATAAAATATATTTTAAAAATAAAAATTAAAAATAAAAGCCAGAGTACACTAATATGACTAACAAAGAAGTCCTAAATATATAAAGTCACAGTAAGAAAAAGACAAATAATCCAAATAAAAAGTGAACAACATGCTTGAAAAAGCACATCACAAAACAGGAAACCTGAATGAAAAGATAATCAGCCTCATTAGTAACCAAGGAAATATTAAATTGTTAAGGTATCATTTCACTGAATTATCAATTATCCTGCTTTCATAGTAATCACTTCCTTACTTTTTTCTAAATTTTACTACCTTTGAATACATTTTGAAACTTTTTGTAAATGCAATCTTACTGCCTGTATTCTTCTGTGAGTTTCTTTGTTCAACTTCATGTTGTTAGTCTACTTTAACTATAAGTACATAGTTGATATATTTCCACTGTTGTACCATTACTTAGGTGTGCCACATTTTGTTTAACCATTCTACTGCTAAAGGACATTTGGATGATCCCCTCCCCTGCCTTTTCCTTTCTCTCTTTCTTCTTCTCTTTCTCTTTTTTTATTTGCTACTTAACAACAATGGTCCAAACAAGTTTGTACATGTCTCAAAGTGCACATATGGAAGAATTTCTCTCAATATATACTGCTCGGTTGTATAATACAATCAATGTAATTTTAAAAAAAAACTTAAAAAGTGGGATTTTGGTTATAAGGCCTTTATATTACTCGAGAAAATAAATGATGATGATTTGAATCTGGATGCTAATAGGTAACAAGAAGTGATAAGACTTGGGATATATGTTGGAACTAAAATTACAAGAATCAACAATGATCCTTAAGTTTCTACCTGAGCAATATAGGTGGACAATCTAGCTATCTATAATTAGGGAAAGACTAAAGGGAGATGGTTTTATAATTTCACTTAGAAGAATTTATAAACCTGGAAAACATGCTTCAAAAGATCACTTTTCTCATAAAGCTAACACAAATAAAAATAAATGTTTTTTACCTTTTGCTTTCTCTTTTCCTGCTTGAGCAGAACCCTGGTCCTGAAAAGAGAAAGATAATAAAAATAACAATTAAAGAAGTGGTCTCTAAAATAACTGTCACTTCAGTTGAATTGAAGACTTGGAATTATAACTAAAAGTGCAGTGATAAAAAGTATTTTTAAGTGTAGTCATAATTATATTATTTCTGAAAAGAAACTATGAAAATGTTGTCAAAATATGCATAGTGTATAACATTCCACATAATTTTCTTAGAAAGCTCAAGAATAAAAAAGATAGCCCTAACCAGTTTGGCTCAGTGGATAGAGCATCGGCCTGTGGACTCAAGGGTCCCAGGTTCGATTCCAGTTAAGGGCATGTACCTTGGTTGCGGGCACATCCCCAGTGGGAGGTGTGCAGGAGGCAGCTGATCGATGTTTCTCTCTCATCGACGTTTCTAACCCTCTATCCCTCTCCCTCTCTCTCTGTAAAAAATCAATAAAATATATTTTAAAAAAAGAATAAAAAAGATTATATAGACATATGATAAATAATTAAACATAAAATAAGTATGGATTATAAAATAAATATAAGCAAAGAGAAATCAATGATTAAAAAGGGTACATCACTGAAATATTCTGATGATACCAATATTTTTGTTCAACACTGCTATTTTCTTCACCATTTTTGTATTTATTATTATACTGAAAAAACAGGGAATAGAGAGAGAAAATCTAAATATATGATATAGGGAAATATTAAATTTTTCATTAGAGCAACTTTAGTTACATTAATATATCAGTTATTTGTACTTGAAATGTCATGTCTTCTTTAAAAAGTAGCTAGTTATTATAGATGTCTTTCACGACTAAGATCTTTGTGCCAAACACTGCATTGAATCGCAATGATAATACAGTATTTAATGGTTATAAAATATTTGCTCTATTAGTAACAGAATGCTATAAATATAAGCAGATCTGCATAAAATAGATTTTGAACATACATAAAACTAAGGTCTCAAATTCAAGATCCCTGCAAAAATTTAAAGTAAAATGATAAAATTTTCTTAGCTATATGAGATTATAAAATAACAAAAATAATAATTGCTAATGAGTATCACGTCTTGCACCACTGCAGATACATCAAGCTCATTTAATCATCACAGCAACTCTATAAGGCAGGTTCTATTTTTATCCCCATTTTATTGATTTAAGACACACAGAGGTTCAGTAACTAGCCCACAGTCACACTAAGTGGTAGACGCCAGATTCAAACCCAAGAATTCTAATTTTGAAGTTTTTAACCAGTGCAGTATACTGCTTTCTAAGTATGTGAACTGTGACTATACAAAGCTGTTCATTTTTTCCAAATGGTTTCCATAAGCTACATGAATATGAGTTACTGAATACCTCCAGACTCTCCCCTTGCTAAACCTGTTCTCTAACACATTTCCTAAATAGCTATGTATTAACTGACCAGTTAGAGTTCATTGCACAAAGAATTTGGTATATTCAGCTCCATGTAGCATCAGAAGTGAACTACTGGCATTAAATTTTATTTTTAAAAAAGGAAATAAATTACATTTCATTGATTTATCAAATGCTAAGTTGAGAGTGGACTTTAGAATTTAGTTTATTCTCCATCATAAAAGTTACGCATAGAAATAAAAGTGACTTTTCAAAGTTCAGAAATATAAGAAGTATGACAGAGCCAGCAATCAGATTAATTAATCCAGATTTCAGAGATAATAAATATCAATTCTGTAAGTAGTTCCCACATTATAAAGCTCAGTAGGATAAGGAACATGCCAAAGTCTAAATAGTCTTCATCTATGTATAATTCAAGTGACTTTATTTAAGGCTGACTTTCCATTGTCCAGGCCACTCATGACTCTCTCCAAATCCCATGTCCTACAGAATCCCTATTTCTAACGAACCTAACACAATTAAGAATTGAAGACCAACTGCCAGATCAGCCTACTAGTCCCACCACAGTGAAAGTGAAAAAGGATCCTGACTTGTAAGTCAAAGGTCATTTTTAAGCAGAACATTTTCAATTATTATTAAGGCAACCAATGCTACTAACTTGTACTATATGTCTGTTTTTATTGCATACTGTCAGTCTCAATTATCTGCACTACAAAAGAAGACAACATCAGTTAAAATTATATTAGTTACAAGAAACTGGAAGCATTTTTGGCTAATTTAAACAGGAAATAAGTACTAAAAAGAAATTGGGCCCTAGCTGGTTTGGCTCAGTGGATAGAGCGTCGGCTTATGGACTGAAGGGTCCTGGGTTTGATTCTGGTCAAGGGCACAAGACTGGATTGTGGGTCCGATGCCCAGTATGGGGTGTGCAGAAGACAACCGATCAATGATTCTCTCTCATCATTGATGTTCCTATGTTTCTCTCCCTCTCCTTTCCTCTCTGAAATCAATAACAATATATATATATTTTTTAACAAAAGGAAATTAGAAAGCCAACAGACTTACCAAAGAAAGCTGAGGAAGATTTGGTTTGGCAACTGGCAAAAAAAAAAAGGTGGGTTGCAGGGAGCTATGAGGTCCAAGTCAAAATCCTGCCATAATTAGTTTCTAAAGTTACCAATGCTGGCACTGATGAACTCTGAACACACCAAATGCATCATCCACTCCTGGGCAATGAATTTCCTAAATAGCTATGGTATCACTGGTATCACTGGCATTACTGTCCCTGAAAATGCAATCCTGTTCCAGCTCCGGCAGCTGGCTGCAGCTATAAAAGATGCTCTGCAGCCCCTATTTCTTTGGGCCACTAACTTCTTTGTATGTGCATGAGAGAGAAAATGTGTGTGTGTGTGTGTGTGTGTGTGTGTGTGTGAGAGAGAGAGAGAGAGAGAGAGAGAGAGAGAGAGAGAGAGAGGGGGAGAGGGGGAGAGAGAGAGAGACCTTGCCCGTGAGCTTCTTATACACACCAGAAAAAGTTTTAACTTTGTGTTCCACATTGTTCTCCTGGGCTTTATATATATGAACCTTTATGAGACAGCTGCCATCCAATTTCATGCGGATTCTCTTGCCCACGATTTCACTTGGGAAAACCAACTCCTTTAGGATGGTGTTGCACACAGCTATCAGAGTGCAGCTCCTGTGACATTTTAGCTTATATTTTGTAAGGCTTTTTGGAGTTGGCTTAGACAGAATTCTCCTCTGTGCAATAAAGACCTGCTTCCTACTGAACTTTTTCTCCAATTCGCATAGTAGCCAGACTTAGATTTTTCTGGAAATATTTCAGTTTGGAACAGGAACAAAATTATAATAGCTTTCCAACTGCCATCAACTTCAATTTCCTTGGCAGCTGTCATATTCAATTCCCAAAGCTGGCCTTGAGTTCACCTCCAGCTCAGGGAGAGTCTGGGAGATGCCAGACTTGTAGAGGAAGCAGGCAAATCACCCATCTCCCAATTTTTCCCTCAAAAGGTTTATCTGCATACTATAAAAGCTGCTGCCGAAGATCAAGGCTTATGATTTCAGTAGGCACTAGGGATGGCTGCAATCCTTTCCAGAGACCAGGGAAGCTGGAGAATATGTCATCCATCTTCTCCTTCCAACCCAATCCAAATCACCAGTACCTTCCCTGAAGGAGCTTACACCCACATCTATTCCCCAGTTTAACAGGTCACTGGATCCCTGGCTCTGATAGCCAAAGGGGCTTTCATTCATGAAAACAATAGGACTGTATTAAACAAAGAAACAATTCTTAACTGGCTGTCATCTCAGGGAGAAATCAAGCAAAATTTCCCATCTCCCAGTCTTTCCCTGGAGAGAACTGTACCTGCTTATTTTAAAAGCTGCTGCCTAATGGCAAAGCTTCTAATACAGACAGCCTTTGATCTTCCCCAGAGATCAGGAAAGCCTACAGACACCTCCCAGGGCTTGTTCCTCCAGTCCACTCCAATAACAATGCCAAGTTGCTAGTAAGTCCCCACAAGGGGCTTGTACACTTATCTTGTGAACAGCTTTTGTGACAGCCACCAGAAGGACAGGTCCCCAAATCACCTTACTCCAACAACCAAAGGGGCTTACATTAATAGGTCCCCTAGGAATGTAACAAAGAAAGAAATCGTTTTTAATGGGAACAGAGCACCATCCAGACACTACTAGTATATACTGGGACCAGCAAAGAAGAATTAGGAGCAGGCAGGGGGAGCTCATCTCCCAGTTTCTCCATGAAGGGTCTTAACTACATACATACCCCAGCTCCTGCTTGAGGGTCAGGCTCCTAATCTGCCAGCATCTAGGTGCTGACTGTGATCTTCCCATTAGAACATTCATAGATATTGCCACAACCTCAACAAGTGGAAAATACTAAGAACAAAGAAGGAGGTGCTGACAATCACAAAATCTAAGAGACAGTTAGGAGCTAGGGCCACTCTGATCAAGGAGATTTATCTCCTACATTAGATCGTTTTGTCAAACTGGTAGAGTTGGTAATGTTCAGAAGCCAAACCAGAGGGTCCAGGAAAATGAAGAAACAAAGGAATATGTTCCAATCAAAAGCACAAGATAAATCTCCAGAAACAAATCTTGCAATGAAGTGAAAAAAAAAAGTGATTTGAATGATAGTAAAAAATAGTCATAAAGAAGCTGGCTGAGGATAGCACAGACATGCATAAATAAAGAGCTTCAATAGGTATGCAAAAATAAAGAGCTGAATTCAACAAGTATTCAAAAAAAGGTAAAAAAAGAACAAACAAAAATCACAGAATTGAACAATACAATAATTGAACTCAAAACCTCGATAAAGAAGTTCAACAGCAAACTAGATCAATAGGAAGAAAAGATCAGTGAACTCAAAGGCAGGGCAGTGGTATTCATCCAATCAAAAGGACAAAAAGACTAAAGAATGAAAAATAATAAAAATAGCTTAGGGAACTTATGGGAAACATCAGACAGACCAATATACACATTATAAGGGTCCCCCAAAAAAGGATAATTGAAAACTTCCCTAATCTAATAAAAGTAACACAACCAGATCCAAGAAGCCCATAAAGGACCAGATAAGAGGATACAGCCCTAATCAGTTTGGCTCAGTGGATAGAGTGTCAGCCTTCGGACTCAAGGGTCCTGGGTTCAATTCTGGTCAAGGGCATGTACTTTGGTTGCAGGCACATCCCCAGTAGGGGGTGTGCAAGAGGCAGCTGATAGATGTTTCTCTCTCATCAATGTTTCTAACTCTCTGTCCCTTTCCCTTCCTCTCTGTAAAGAATCAATAAAATATATTTTAAAAAAAGAGGATACAAACACCAAGACACATCATAATTAATTTTCAAAATTAAAGATGAGGAAAGAATCTTAAAAGCTACAAGAGAAAAGCAATGTCTTCTTACATACAAGAGAACCCCCATAACCATAAGCAAAATTTTCAGCAGAAACGTTGCAGCCAGAAGAGAGTGGCATAACATTCAAAATGGTGAAAGAAAAAACCTGCCAACCAAAAATACTCTACCTGACAAAGCTGTCCTTCAGAATTGAAAGAGAGTTTTCTAGTCAAACAAAAGCTGAATGAGTTCATCACCACTATATCAGCTTTGCCACAAATGTTAAAAGGGAGTTCTTTAAAGGGAAATAAAAGGATACTAATTAGTAACAGGAAAACATATGAAAGTATAAAACTTACCAATAAAATTAAATATATTATTAAATTCAAAACACTCTGCTGGAAACTGATTGTTTCACCAACCTTGGTTGCTCTGAAAGGTCAGAGCTATGCACCCATTAAGTTGAAACATTGTTAGTTAAAGCAACCCCCTACTTGTTACTTACATGTGAATTCTTGCTGCCTGATTACTGTCTGAATTTCCTGCCTAAGGATATGGTTGTTTTCTCAGAGTCTCAATAAAAGACTGGTGAGACCCAGGCACCAGTGGGCAATCTTACCCTGCTAGAGTAAAGATGCCATGCCTGGTCCCCCATTATTCCAAATTGATTCTCTTCTGGTCTCTCTCTCTTCATTTTGTGTGCGGCCTCCTTCAAAACTCGAACCCCGAACAGGAACCCTGAACCGCGCTGGACGTGTAAGGGGCTCCAACAACACTCTAAAAAAATGGAGGTGGGTAAATGCCTTACAATTATGTTATGAAGGTTATAGACAAGATTAAAACAACAAAACAAAACAAAAAACACCTATAACCGCAGTAATTTGATAATGGCCTACCCAATGAAAATGATGCCAACTGACCTCAAAACATAAAAGGTGGGATTGAGAGAGCTTTGATATGGGTTTGAAATTAATTATTATTAGTTTCAAATAGACTGTTTTAAATGTTTATGTAAGACCCATGGTAACCACAAAGTAAAAGCCTAGGGTAGATAAACAAGAGAATGAGAAAGGATTCAAAGCATAACACTACAGAAAATCATCAAATTTCAAAGGAAGAGAGCAAAAGAAGAATAAAGGATTAGAATTACAAAAAACAATTAACAAATGTCAATAGTAAGACCATACAGATCAATAACTACTTTAAATGTAAAGGGCCTCAATTCACCAATCAAAAGATATAAAGTTCCTGAATGGATTAAAAAAATATGGCCAAAATATTAGTTGCCTATAAGAAACTCACCTCAGGTTTAAGGACATGTACAGATTAAAAGTGAAGGGATGGAAAAAGATATTCCATGCAAATAGAAACCAAAAAAAGCTGGGGTTGCTTTATTTAAATCAGATAAAAATCTACATTAAGCCAAAGACTGTAATAAGAGAATAAGAAAGTCATTACATAATGATAAAGGCATCAATTCGCCAAGAGGATACATTATAAATATTTATGCATGAGCCCTAACCAGTTTGGCTCAGTGGATAGAGCATCAGCCTGCAGACTGAAAGGTCCCAGGTTCCATTCCAGTCAAGGGCATGTACCTTGGTTGAGAGCACATCCCCAGTTAGGGGGTGTGCAGGAGGCAGCTGATTGATGTTTCTCATTGATGTTTCAAACTCTCTATCCCTCTCCCTTCCTCTCTGTAAAGAATCAATAATATATATATATATATATATATATATGTGTATATATATATATATATATATATATATTTAAAAAAGAGGTGATGCTTTGATGGCAAATCTTTCCTTTAAAAAATATAAATAAATATTTATGCATGCAACAACGGAGTACCTTAATATATAAAGCAAATAGAAACAGAGCTGAAGGAGGAGATAGCATTACAATCACAGCAGGAGACTTCAATACCCTAGTTCAACTACACATTGATTATTATGATACTGTGACATATAATAAGAAATATATATTTGGTCATTATCCCCAATCCTGGCACAGAGCTCCTAAAACCCGTAGAATTTCCTAAATGAGAGAAGTAAAGGATGTTACATTAACGTGGTGACTTTGGGAACACAGTTAGGATGAGGCTGGTTGCCAAGAGAATCAAGCCCCCTAACAGGGGAGAGGAACTGGAGGTTGTATCAGTTGCTAATGGCCAATAATTTAATCAATCATGCCTGGGTATGGAGCCTCTATAAAATCCAGGTTGGTGAACTTGTGGAGATTTGGGGGAGGGACACACCTGGAAGGTTCATGGAAGTTCTATATCCTTTCGCAATACCTTGCCCTATGTTTCTCTTCCAAATGGCTGTTTCTAAGTTATTTTCTTTTAAAATAAACCTGCAATCTAGCAAGTAAAAAAGTTTCTCTGAGTTCTGTGAACTCCTCTAGTAAATTAATTGAACCCAAGAAGGGGGTTATGAAATCTCCAATCTATAGCTGGTTGATCAGAAGCACAAGTGACATCCTGGAATTGCAAGTGGTGACTGAAGTTGGGGGCAGGGAGAGGGTGAGTTGAGAGAGTCTGGCAGGACTGAGCCCTCAACCTTTGGAATATAACACTACTTCCAGTAGATACTGTCAGAATTGAGGTGAACTGTAGGACGCCAAGCTGGTGTTGTGGAAACAAAAACAAATACATACATCAGAATGGGAATCAGAATCATGCAGATATAAAATCAATATTGAACTTAATCTATACATGGTCAGATGGACTTAATATACATTTATAGAACATTTCATACAACAGCATTATAACACACATTCTTCTCAAGCACACAGAAAGAATTCTCCAAGATGGATCATATATTAATCCACAAAACAAGTCTTAATACGTTTAAGAAGACTGAAATCATATTGATCATCTTTTTCAATGACAATGGTATAAAACTAGAAATCAATTACAAGAAGAAAACTGGAAAATATACATTTATATGAAGACTAAACAACATGCCCTTGAACAACCAATGGGTAAAAAAAAAATTATAACAAATATAAAAATACCTTGAGGGAAATTAAAACAGAAACACACATATAAAAACTTATGGGATAAGTCTTTTAACTTATCTAATCTAATGAAAGAGTAATATGCAAATTGACCCTCACTCTGTTACACCCAAGCTACACGCACCAGCCAAGCCACACCCACCAGCCAATCAGGGTGACTGTATGCAAATTAATCCAGCCAAGATGGCGGCCAACAGCCATGGAGTTAGAGCAAGCAGGAGGCTTCTGTTGCACCAATGATGGAGGAAACTGCTTGCCTAGGCTGGCTGGGCCTCTGCTCAAGGCAACAAAGTTTCAATTATAGAAGCCACGGAGTTGAAGCAAACAGGAGGCTTCCTTGTCTGCCTACGCCTCCACTCAAGGAAACAAAGTTTCAATCACAGAAGATAAACCCAAGAAACCTGATTCCAGCCAGCCTAGCTAGGACATTGGGTTAATGGGAGCTGTGGGAAGCCTGAAAACAACCTTCAGCCCCTCACCCAGGCTGGCCACACCCCCATGGGGTGAGGGTCCCCACTGGGGGGCTTGGCAAGCCTGCAAACAGCAATCAGCCCCTCACCCAGGCTGGCCAGGCATGCCAGCAGGTGGACATCCCTTGAGGGGTCCCAGACTGCGAGAGGGCACAGTCCGGGCTGAGGCACCCCCCCGAGTGCACAAATTTCTGTGCACTGGGCCTCTAGTTCTAAGACAAAAGACTGTAGCAATAGATGACTATACTAAGAAAAAATTTTCAAATAAACAACCTAAGTTTACACCTCAAAGAATCAGAAAAAGAACTAAGCCCAAAGTTATCAGAAGCACGGCTATCTTATAAATCAGAGTGGAAACAAATAAAATCTATACTAATAAAAGGGTAATATGCTAATTAGACCAGGTTGACTAGCCATCTTCTGGACATCGACCTCCTTCCAGACAAAGCCATGGTGGTGGGGGCCAAGGCAGAGGCTATTAGGGATGATCAGGCTGGCAGGGGAGGGCCATTGGGGGCAAGATCAGGCTGGCAGGAGAGGGCCATTGGGGGCAAGATCAGGCTGGCAGGAGAGGGCCATTGGGGGCAAGATCAAGCTGGCAGGGGAGGGAAGTTAGGGGCGATGAGGCAGGCAGAGGCAGTTAGAGGCAATCAGGCTGGCAGGGGCAGGCAGTTAGGGGCAAGATCAGGCTGGCAGGAGAGGGCAGTTGGGGACAACCAGGGTGGTGGGGGAGGTCAGTTGGGGACAAGATCAGGGTAGTAGGGGAGGGCCACTGGGGGCAAGATCAGGCTGGCAGGGGAGGGCAGCTGGGGGCAAGATCAAGCCGGCAGGGGAGGGCAATTGGGCCGGCAGGGGAGCGGTTAGGCATCGATCAGGCTGGCAGGGGAGTGGTTAGGGGGTGATTAGGCTAGCAGGCAGAAGTAGTTAGGGGCAATCAGGCAATCAGGCAGGCAGGCAAGTGGTTGGGAGCCAGCAGTCCCAGATTGTGAGAGGGATGTCTGACTGCCAGTTTCGGCCAGATCCTGATCGGGCCTAAACCGGCAGTCAGACATCCCCCAAGGGGTCCTAGATTGGAGAGGCTGCAGGTTGGGCTAAGAAACACCCCCCCTTCAGTGCACAAATTTTGTGCACTGGGCCTCTAGAGACATAAAAGACTATAGAAAATATCAATGAAACTATGATTTGGCTTTTTGAAAAAAGACAAATAAAACTAACAAGCTGTTAGCTAAACTTGTAAGAGAAAAAGATGACTCAAATTAGAAATTAAAGAGGAGACATTAGTACTGATATCATACAAATAAAAAAGATCAGACAAGGCCTGGCCAGTGTCGCTCAGTGGTTGAGTGTTGACCTAAGAACCAGGAGGTCAAGGTTTGATTTCCAATCAGGGCACATACTGAGGTTGCAGGCTCAATCCCCAAAGAGGCAGCTGATCAGTGATTCTCTCTCATCACTGATGTTCCTCTCTCTCTATCCCTTTCCTTTCTGAAATCAATAATCAGAAGAGACAATTGTGAACAATTACAGACCACAATCTGAACAATCTAAAACAAATGGATGATTTCTTGAAACATAAAATCTCTCAAGACTGAATTATCAAGGAACTAGAGGCCTGGTGCACAGATTCATACACTGGTGGGGTCCCTGGCCTGGCCTGTGGAGATTGGGTCAAAACCATCTCTCTAATAGATTGAGAGAGGGTGCAGGGCATGCCAATGGACCCTACCAGTGCATGAGCAGGGCCTTGGAGGGACCGAGGGAGGGCTCCAGGGCATGTCCAGCCCATCTCGCCCAGTCCCAATCAGCTGGACCCCAGCAGAAAGCTAACCTACTGGTCAGAGCATCTGCCCCCTGGTGGTCAGTGCACATCATAGCGACTGGTCGAACAATTGAACAATTGAATGGTCAGATACTTAACGTATTAGGTTTTTATTACATAGGACAGAAAATCTATATAGACCCATTACTAGTAAGGAAATTTAATCAGTATTTGAAAATCACCCAATAGAGAAAAGTCCAGAACCAGATGGCTTTACAGATGAATTCTACCAAACATCTAAAAAAGAATATCAATCCCCCTCAAATTCTTCTAAAAAATAGAAGAGTAGAAAACACTTTCAAATACATGTTACCAGGCCAGCATTACCATGATACCAAAACCAGACAAGGATACTAGGGGAGAAAAAAATTACAGGCCAATATCCCTTTTGAACATAAAGGCAAAAATCTTTATATATATACTAGGTGTACAAAAATTTGTGCACTCGGGGTGGAGGGAGTCCCTCAGCCCGGCCTGCCCCCTCTCACAGTGTGGGACCCCTCAGTGGATGTCTTATGATGGCCCCAGTCTGCCAGGCGCCTTTTGTGTGTGTGTGTGTATGTGTGTGTGTCACCACTAGAGACCTGCCCCCAGCCGCATCTGAGGCTCGGAGCAGTCCTCCTGTGTGTGTCTATCCAGCAGGATGGGCAGGGCCTCCCTCTGTGGGGTGATTGATTGGGGAGGGGGGCTCTGTGAATAACTGCAGGGCTCCCGGACTGCAAGAGGGTATTGGCCAAGCTGAGTGCATGAATTTCATGCACTGGGCCTCTAGTAGTTAAAATAATTTTCAACAGTGAAATGCTGAAACCTTTCCCACTAAGTTCAGGAACAAGGGCCCACTCTCAGCACTTTCATTCAACATCATAAGGAAGTCCTAGCCAGTATAATCAGACAAGAAAAAGAATTAAAGGCATCCAAAACAGAACTTGACAAGATACCTTATTTCTTAGATCTTGACATTATATATAAAATACCCTAAAGACACCATCAAAAAAGTTAGAATAAATAAATGCAATAAAGTTTCAGGATACAAAATCAACATACAATAATCACTTGTGTTTTATACACTACCAACAATCAGAAAGAGAAATTAAGAAATAATCATATTTATAATTGCAACAAAAAAGAATAAAATTCAGCAAAGAGAATAATGTACTTAAGAATCTAATCTGCCTTAACCGGTTTGGCTCAGTGGATAGAACGTCAGCCTACAGACTCAAGGATCCCAGGTTCGATTCCAGTCAAGGGCATGTACCTTAATTGCGGGCACATCCCCAGTGGGGAGTGTGCAGGAGGCAACTGATCGATGTTTCTTTCTCATCAATGTTTCTAACTCTCCATCCCTCTCCCTTCCTCTCTGTAAAAAAATCAAAATATATTTTTTAAAAAAGAATCTAATCTAATAAAAGAGTAATATGCAAATTGACCCTCACTCTGTTACACCCACAAGCCATGCCCACCAACCAATCAGGTGCATATATGCAAATTAACTCAACTAAGATGGCGGCAGCCATGGAGCTGGTGCCTGAAATGGCCCTCTGCCCCTCACCCAAGCTGGACAGGCACCCCAGTAGGGACCCGAACCCTGAAGGGGCTATGGGCAGCCTGAAATGGCCATCAGCCCCTCACCCAGGCTGGCCAGGCACGCCAGCAGGTGGACATCCCCCGAGAGGTCCCAGACTGCAAGAGGGCACAGGCCGGGCTGAGGGACTGAGCGACGCGCCCCCCCACCCCCCCCCTCGAGCACACAAATTTTTGTGCACCGGGCCTCTAATAAATTAACAAAGCAGGTAAAATATCTGTTACTAAAAACTATAAGACAATGATAAAATTGGAGACAAATATATGCAAAGATATTCCATGATATGTATTGGGATAATTAATATTGTTAAGATGCCCATACTACTCAAAGCAATCTGCAGATTCTCTGTGAGAATTCTAATGGCATTTTTTTTTTTTTCACAGAAACAGAACCATCTGAAAACTTCTATAGAACCACAGAAAAAAGACCCTGAATAGCCAAGGCAATCTTGAGAAAGAATAACAAAGCTGGAGGCCTTATGTTGCCTAATTTCAACCAATATCACAAAGCTATAATAATCAACAATATGCTATTTGTCATAAGAACAGATACACAGACCAATAAATCATAACAGAAAGCTAAGAAATAAGGCCACACATATACGATCGATTAATTTATGACAAACCAGAATATACAATAGGGAAAAGACAGAGT
>PVJC01025963.1:0-24362 GCA_004026665.1 Murina feae | reverse complement strand
CGAGCCTCAGATGCGGCTGGGGGCAGGTCCCCAGTGGTGACACACACACACACACACACACACACACAAGGCGCCTGGCAGACTGGGGCCATCATAGGACATCCACTGAGGGGTCCCAGACTGTGAGAGGGCACAGGCCGGGCTGAGGGACTCCCTCCACCCCGAGTGCACAAATTTTTGTGCACCGGGCCCCTAGTATTAAAATATTTCCATAACAGATTTGGTAAACAGTCACCTCCTCAAGTTCTCTGAGTGGCCCCTCACTACTTTCTCACCTTCATCCAACTTCTGGAAAGGATTTTAGTGAGAAAGATTAAACATAGACTCTAGGTCAGGGTTCAATGTTCCCACTGTCTTCAAAGAATCATTTATTGAAGGAGTGAATGAATAGCAAGTAGATGAAACCTGAGGTGAGAACAAATGTACCATCTATGAAAAAAACCGAGGCCTCTATCACTGAAGCATATATCAGAGGAGACAGGTCCAGCTTACTTAGTCACTCTTAAGACATGGTGAAGAGTTTGTGTTTTTGCCTATCTAATATAATAAATGAGTAATATGCAAACTAGGTGTCATTCTGTCATGAAGATGGTCACCTTCATAGCCACAAGATGGTGGTGCCCAGTCTGGCTCAGCCCTGCTACTGAAGTGGTCAGGCCTGTGAGCCAGGTAGGTGGCTGAGGAGTCGGGGTCCCGAGGGGCAGAACAGGTGATCAGAGGGAGATGGGGGTCCCCTGCCTAGGCCAGAGGCCTCAGGCATGGGCAAGGGCAAGGCTGGAGATCGCAGGGGTCTGGGTAATGCAGAGCCAGCTATCAGGGGCAGGGGCAGAGCCTGTGATCACAGGGGTCTGGACACCGGTGGGGCCAGAAAAGCAAGGGTCTAGGGGTCCCCTTCCCAGGCCTGCAACCTTGGCCAGAGGCTGCCAGTGGGGCAAGGGCAGAGCCGGTGACAGCAGGGGACAGGATCAGAGCCAGTGATCACAAAGGCCTGGGCTCTGTGAAGCCAGTGATCAGAGGGGATTAGGAGTCCCCTGCCCAGGCCTGCAGCCGCAGGAAGAGGTTATAGACCTGGGCAGGGGTGGAGCTGTGATTGGAGGGGCAGGGGTAGAGCCAGTGATCAGAGTAAACTACAGAGGAAACACCTTTTGTTACTGCTCATGGGCTAAGCTCCCTGTATTCCACTGGTAATATTCTTAGTAACTTGGGTACTAAGAATCCCTAAAGGCAATCTAAGGTTTTTCCACCACACTCCTGTAGTAAAAAAAAATGAAGGTCCACTGCTGGAGGGCTAAGAAATGTCATATCCTGCCCTAGCCTGTTTGGCTCAGTGCATAATGCCTCAGCCTGCTGACTGCAGGGTCTGGGTTCAGTTCTGACCAAGGGCATGTACCTAGGTTGCAGGCTCCTCCCTGGCCAGGGCCCAGGTCAGGGCATATGCAGGAGGAAACCAATCAAAGTGTTCCTCTCACTTTGATGTTTCTCTCTGTTTTTCACTTCTCTTCCACATTCTCTAAAAATCAATGGAAACATATCCTCAGGTGAGGATAAAAAAAAGAAAGAAAGAAATGTCATATCCTATGAAAGACACATCTTAAAAATGCCTAAAGAAAGTTGTTATTTTTTCATGGTGAAGGGACTGGAGTCCATGTTGATGAAAACACCTTGGTGGCTGCGGTGACTGGCAGGGGCTGCAGCAGCGGGATGATGGGATTGGTGGCTTCTCCTGATTATCCTGGTCGCCTCCCACAAAGGGAGGCCAGACTGCAGCTTAGGCCCGCTCCCCAAGGGGATCAGAGAGTGGGCCTAAGCCATTAGTAGGACACCCCCTGAGGGCTCCCAATATGTGAGAGGGGGCAGGCTGGGCTGAGGAACCTCCTCCACCAATGCACAAATTTCGTGCACCGGGCCCCTAGTGTAATATAATGGACAAATTGTTTATTAATGACCATGAAGTGATACTCAATTATATTTTTGACCCATAATGGGGGACAAAGAAAATACATTTTTATGCAGTTTGTTTGTAATAGTATGTATCATCAAGGATGATGATTAAAATGTTTCTCACCTAGATTCTTAAATGAAACTGGACAATGCTTTTGGAAAGTCTGCAAAGGAAGGTTTCAGCTCCTAGTGTAAGCAAGTGATGATTCTCACAAATTCATTGGTATCAGTGAAGAGCCTGAGTATGTACCACCCCACAGATTTTTATGGCAGAATAGAATTGTTAAGGTGATTGAGTTTAAACCTTTTAGTTTTCAGACAGAGAGAATGAGGATTTGTTTTGCTATTCTCTATAATACACTTTTCATTAAATTTTCATAAGAATCAGAACATCTGAAAAAGCAGAGGGTGCTTCCATTAACTTCTCCCAGCAAATATAAATGGAAGAAACAAGTTTTCAAATAAAATATAAAATAACATTGTGTACTTATATTCATGGGAAGAAATCTATTATGTAGCATGGGTAAAATTTGCAAGACCTAGTGTATCAGTAACTAAATACATACTTGTGCAAATATGTCAATAACCTTAAATTTTTATCCATCGATAATCTAAAAGTTCATCATTGCTCATTGAGCACAAATATCTATGTTCTACTATTAAAGGATATTAAGCATTTGCAACAGATAATAAAAAAAATCATTTAAGAAAGGAAGATCAAGAATCCCTTACCAGCTAACTATTTCCTACATTTTGATGAGAATTCAGCAAGTTAAAATGCATTCAGTCCCATGGATCACAATGTGGGAAATAGGTATTCTGAAATGAAAATGGTGTTTTTTTTTGTTGGCATTGTAACTAGTAAGAGATTCTTGATCTTACTTTCTTAATTTTTTTGTGTGTTTGTTTGTTTTTGTTTTGTTTTTGGAGAGCATTATGCTAAGTGAAATAAGCCAGGCAATGAAAGAAAAATACCACGTGATCTCACTCATTTATGGATAATAAAGGACATTATAACCTGATGAACAAAAAGGCAGATACAGAGACATAAAGCATCAAACAGACTGTCAAATTACGGCGGGAAGGCTGGGGAGTGTTTGTTGGGTAGAGGGGAAGAGATCAACCAAAGGACTTGTATGCATGCATATAAGCACAACCAATGGACACAAGACACTGGGGGTGGGGGGGTGGGATGAAGGTATGCAACAGGGGGTAGGAGATGCTGGGGGACGGTCAATGGAGAAAAAAATGAGATATATGTACTATAATGTGTAATACTTTAAACAATAAAATAAAAATTTTTAAAAATGCATTCTGAATTTAAAACAATGCTATTTATAGCATTTGATAACTTGAAAAAATCCAGTATATCAGCAAACTATATTAGAATACCTATTATATATGTAATTTTGCGATAAAATTATATATTTATCTTTAAAGTGATTTGAGCATTACAGAAAAGTAAATTTTTATTAGAGATTATTCAACTCAGATATAAATGATAACCTGAAGTTACTTAACACTTATCAATAGTTATTGGATTTTATAAATTTTTAAAAACATATTCAGAGGCCATTTGACAACAATATCTCATTTAAAAGTCTTAAGAACCTTTTTTGTCTTCATCTCCTGTCACCTTATATTAGGATCTCCTTCTCCCTCCATACATGGTGCACTATACAGATCTTGTAACATAGAAATCCACTCATGAATCTTTATGTTCATGTTAACCAGTGTCACCCCAATCAATTTAATATTTTTAAAATTTAAGAATTTTTTAGTACATAGAAAATCAATTATTATTTTTATGTGAGAAAAAGGAAGTTTAAATCAAGTAATTGAAATACATAATGACCCTGAAATCAGAACTTCACTTCTGTCTTCACCAACCTGTGCTATAATTTAAGATCAACATACATTGCTTCAGGTGGATTCTGGTATATGGTCCTGGTCCATTACTCATATTTATCAAGATTTTTATGCTTTGTCTTTAACTTTATCAAGATTCTCATTATGCTATTTTATTAGAAATAAAAGTAATAGAAGAACTATTTCCTTAGGCACTTTTCAGCATTTGGGAGATTTATGCTGAATAAGTCAATTTTTAAAACTGCATTCACTAATGTAAAAATAAAATATCTTCAGAAAATGTCTAGGGATGAATTTGCTCATCTATAAATAACTTATCCTCCTAGTCATCTCTTTAATTGACCTAAAATTAAAGTGCAGACTTCATTTATAATGATCTTACCTAGAATGTACATGCTCTAAAAAGAAAAAAGCAAACACTTAATATCTGCAGACATATATAAAAGTGTGATATCTTTTAAATAAGGAGTTAGTTTGTTTTCTATTGTTTCTGTTATGCATGCATTGTTCTTCATAGAACAAGTATAGCTAACATTTATATTTTATATTAAAATTTTAAATTAGAATTGCAGAAATATCAAATCCATAAGTAGTGAAATTTCTATTAGCTAATTCTTAACTTGATCAAGTTTCTCCTATTGGATGGGTCTAATTATTATGTAATAGGTAGTTGGAAGTGTAGACAAATATCAAGTTCTAGGTACTTCTAGTCACAGGTAGTACAAAGCTCAATATTCATCAGAATAATATTTTATTGAGTTCTTAGATAGCCATGTAAAAGCAATGCAGGCTTTTATCACAATGAACTTACATAGACTTTAAAATATGTATCTCTCTTCCCAAACACCTTATATAGTAAGGACATTTCAGGAAAGAAACACCAAAGTCAAATTTTGAGACAAGCTTATATAGTAATGAACAATGGACACGGTACATGGCATAGTCACCCATAATTTTCAGTGCCCATCAAACATTCAAATTCATTGAGCAGCTTTGTGATATTATGTCAAAGTTGAAATATTCTTTTCATAGATGAATTAGACTCTGCTTATTGTGTAAGTTATTAAATCAATAATCTATATATGCACAGAATATATAGAATTTGATAAAGCAAGAAAAAATATTTCCCATTTAGAAATATAAAGAACAATGTGAGAGCTAAAATGTTAAAAATTTTCAATATAATAAAAATAATTATATATCTATATATATAAAACCCTAATATGCAAATAGACCAAATGGCAGAATAACTGAACAACCAAACAAAAAATGGTTGCTATGACATGCACTGACCACAAGGGGGCGTGTGGACCATGTCGGGTGTCAGCAGCAGGCAGTAGGGCATGGAACATGGCAAGGCATCGGCCATGGTGGGTTGGTGGAGCAGATGAGCGGGGGCTCCAGACCAAGACGGGGTGCCGGTTGATGTCATTGTGGTGAGCCTTTGTTGGTTACTGAAAATTCTTTGTTCCCACATGGCGTAGTCCTGTCAGGTGGTCACATCTGCTACTGGTGTTGGAGCTGCAGCTCACACCCACTGCCTGTGCCCAGTGCTGGTCTGGATCACTCAGCACCAGCAGTGGGTATAAGCGGCAGCTGCCTACCCCGATTGCCCCTGAGGGCTTCTCCACCTCCCCCTGCTTCTGAGAGGCAATTGAGGCAACAGCTGCTGCTCACACCCACTGATGATGCCAACCTCAATTGCTCTATGCCAGCAGCTGTCAGCATGTGGGAGCTGCAAGCAGGAGCAGAGCTGCTGGCAGACAGGGGACTAGGGGATGCAGCGTGAGGGGCCGGGTGAGGACACAGAGGATAGGCTGAGAACCGCCCCCCCCACCATGCCCACCACAACTTCATAGCCCACAGTTACTTTCAAAGTGCATGAATTCGTGCACTGGGCCCCTAGTAAAATTATAATAAACATACATTGTGTGAAATATAATTGGTTTCTTAAATACATTTTTTATTGATTTCAGAGAGGAAAAGAGAGGGAGAGAGAGAGACAGAAAACATCAATGGTGAGAGAGAATCATTGATCGACTGCCTCCTGCATGTCCCCAACCACGGATCAAGCCTACAACCTGGGTATGTGCTCTGACTGGGAATGGAACTGTAACCTCTGGTTCATAGATCAATGCTCAACCAGTGAGCCACACCAGCCGGCTGTGTGTTGCTGGTTTTTTCATTTGTTTGTTTGTTTGCTTGTTAATACTGACTTAGCCCAGTTTTGAAGCCCTGGCTAGTGGGACTTCAGTTCCCTTTCTTAGGCAACTAATTAAGTTCACTTTCCTACTTCTCTGACCAGGCTGTCACACTCCAGGGCTAATATGCACACCACTTAATCAAAACAAGGGCCAGGTACCAGCACATAGAGATCGACCCTTGCCTCAGAGCCTAGGAAATTATTTCAAACAGCCAATTCATACCCTGATGGTTATACATAAACTGCCCCCTACAGTTCTGGCTTGCTATCACCTTGTTCCTGGGTGCAGTACCCGATGTGACCTTACCTGGCAGCTTTATCTCTTTTTGGAACTATAAGTAACAAAAATGCCTGCCTTTATTTTTCTAAATATCATTGTCCTGCTATCAAACACATCTTTATGACTTATAAAACATTGTAATATAGTATAATTAGTGCTGGAGAAGTCCACAGAATACATAAATTCTAATGAAGGCTGTACTTCATTCGCTAGATGAAGCATTGTAGATATAATCCCTAAATTGAAATTGTTCTCATCAAGGCCACATTCTATGAGGCCATGATAGTACTTCTCTTATTACTTTCACTACAACTGTCAGGAAATCACCTTGACCTAATAGACAGAGTGGCAATTCTGGAAACTAGCATATATAAATACACATGCACACATACATAAATTTAGTGAAAAGACTATACACATTTTAACAGATCATCAAATAAATTCATAGCTTCCCCAAATGTAGATATTAATGAAATAAAAGAACCTTAAATCTAAGACTTTATGAAACCAAGAATACAAGAATGATTAAATCATAAATATTCACAATAATCTAAATATATTATAGGGTTCATGTGTAATATTAAATGCAAAAGTACTATAAATTTATTAGAGACCCAGTGCACAAAATTCATGCACTGGTGTGTGTGTGGGGGTCCCTCAGCCAGCAAGCAGACATCTCGCTCACAGTCCAAAACCCCTCACTCCTTATCAGCAGCTGGCTCGCTGCTCCTGACCGCTGGGCACACTGCTCCTTAGCACTGCAATGTAAGTGGGAAAGGCTCTCGCCATTGCCGCTGTGCTAACCAGCTGTAAGCCTGGCTTCTGGATGAATGGCACTCCCCTGTGGGAGCTCACTGACCACCTGGGGGCAGCTCCTGCATTGAGCATCTGCCCCTGGTGGTCAGTGTGCAAAATAGCAACCAGTTGTTCTGGTCATTTCACCATAATGGTTGCTTAGGCTTTTATTATATAGACTAGGGGCCCAGTGCACAAAATTCATGCACTGGTGTGTGTGGGGGTGTCCTTCAGCCTAGCCTGTACCTTCTCCAATCTGGGACCCACAGGGATCAGGCCTAAACCGGTAGTTGGACATCCCTCTCACAGTCCAGGACTGCTGGCTCCCAACCACTCGCCTGCCTGCTTGTCTGATTGCCCCTAACCACTTTGCCTGCCAGCCTGATCACTCCCTAACTGCTCCCCTACCAGTTGGATTAATGCCTAACTGCTCCCCTGCTGGTCCAGTCACCCCCAACTGCCCTCTGCTGCTGGCCTGGTCACCCCCAACTGCCCTTCCCTGCTGTCCATCTTGTGGCTGTGGGTACCAATATCTTTGAGGGCATGGCAATCAATTAGCATATTCCCTCCTTATTGGTTGTGGACACTGACATCTTTGAGATGTTATGAGGGTCAATTAGCATATTCCCTCTTTATTAGATAGGACAATTTTTTCCTATATGAGACCTTGTAAAAATCTTTAGTTGGGTATGGCCAGACACAGTTGTCCTAATTATATAAGCCTTGAACTTTTCCATGTTCTGATATTATCATTTTAGGGTTTTCTTATTATTCATAACTCATTTGGGGTGTCTTCTGATTTTCAGGTGTTAACATCATTTTACAAATACTTATTTGCTTTTACACATTTATTTTAAAACAACCAAAAATTCTCTATCAGGTGTTTATTTTATCTCTTCTTCCTTCTAAAATAATCATAAAATGGCTTCCAGAAATCCATTACTCTGAGGGATAGCTTCCTTCCTTCTTCCTAGAGATAGATGCCATTGTTTCCTAATGCCCAGGAATTTACGGATCCTATGCTCAGGACTACTGCCTCTATGTTCTGCCTATGGAAGAACTGATGTGTTACTCTGCACTTGTCATAAAAATAATACTTTACACATCTAATCTAATAAAGAGAAACATGCAAATCGGTGTCACTCCAATACACCCAAGCCACTGTCACCAGCCACTCAGAGCAACTATATGCAAATTAAACCAACCAAGATGGCGGTTGGCAGCCACAGGGCTGGAGCAAGCAGGAGGCTTGGTTGCCTCAGCAATGGAGGAAGCCAAGCTTACTACCTGCCTAGGCCGGCTGTGACCTCCGCTCAATGCAACAAAGTTTCCATTATAGAAAATAAATAAACCCAAGATACCTGCTTCCAGCCAGCCTCATTGGGAGCTTAGGTCACTGGGGGCTTTGGCCAGACTGAAAACAGCCATCTGCCCCTCACACAGGCTGGCCAGGCACCCCAGAGGGACCCCCACCCTGATCTGGGACACCCTTCAGGGCAAACCAGCTGGCCTCCACCCATACACCAGGCCTCTATCCTATATAATAAAAGGGTAATATGCAAATTGACCCTAACAGCAGAACCACTGGGAATGACTGGTCTCTATGACACACACTGGCCACAAGGGGGCAGACACTCAGTGTAGGAGCTGCCCCCTGGTGGTCAGGGCACTCCTACAAGGGGAGCTCTGCTCAGCCACAAGCCAGGCTGCCAGCTGCTAGTGCAGTGGTGGTGATGGGAGCATCTCCTGCCTCCTCAGCAGCGCTAAGGATGTCTGACTGCAGCTTAGGCCTGCTCCCTGCTGGCAAGTGGACATCCTCCAAGGATTCCCAGGCTGCCACAGGTATTTCTGAGTGCCAGCTTAGGCTCGGTCCTCTAGGGAGCAGGTCTAAGCCAGCAGGTGGACATCCCCCAAGGGATCCCAGATTGTGATAGGGCACAGGCTGGGCTTGGCTGAGGAAGCCCCCGGAGTGCACAAAATTTTTTTGCGCACCAGGCCACTAGTTTAATATAGGTTGAAAAAATAATCATTAATATAAATATTAAGACAATGGCACTCCCTTTACAAATTTGTACTGTAATACCTTTATAAATAAGTGCCAGCAGCAGCAATTCTCATAGTTTGCTACTTTGCTTTTTACATTAACAACACAGATATTATTTCGCTCCAACTTTAAATGATCTTAACTCTTAGAGTTACTTTATTTATCCAGTCTGCTCACCTTGAAAGTGTTTCCCTAGCTAGGTGAATAGTAGCTTCTGATTCATGATTTCAGAGAGACCATCAACTACTTAAGTAATTTAATTTAATAAGAGCAGAATACATTAAGCATGTTCCTTCAGTAAAGTGAGAACTAAAAATAAATACTTTATGTATTTCAAATACCACTGAGTTGATAATATTGTTAAAAATTATCCCAGACCTCTAGTATCTTGATGAGTTCAACAGATGCAAGTACATATTTTCTTAGGATGAAGTCTCATGAATTTTAGGCCTCACAAAGTACCTGTAGATAAAGCTCTAGGTAAATTAATCTCTTTTTTTCCCCACACAAATATGCACACCATATAACATACAAACAAACACAATGTACAAAATAAAATACACCTTAAATAAAGTAAATGAAATGTAAAATCCAATGTATTAGTTTAATCACAAAGGGACATTTTTAAGAGAAAATAGTAAATCAGAAGATGAATCTCTAGAAATAATCCAGAATGCATTAGAGAGATTTAAAAAAATGAAAAATGTAAATAAGCTTAAGCAACATAGAGGATAATATGAAAAATGGGACTTGAACGAGATCAAAAAAAGTTATTAAGTCACAGATATCACTGCAACATATATAAGATAAGAGTTTTCCAGAAGTGATAAAATAACCTATATATTCACAGAGCCCAGTGAGTCAAAGTAATATTAATAAAAGTAAATGCAGCGCTGGCAGTGTGTCTCAGTTGGTTGAGCATCATCTCGTGCAAGGAGAGGTTGCTAGTTTGAATCCCAGTCAGGCCACAGGCCCAGGTTGAGGACTCAGTTCTCAATAGGGGGCATGCAGGAAGCAACTGATGTATGTTTCTCTCTCTCTCTCTCTCTCTCTCTCTCTCTCTCATTAATAAAAACATTTAAATAATAAAAATAAATCCAAATTTAGACACATCTAAGTTATGACTCAAAATGAATAACAGTATTATGTTTCCTGCTATGCTAGGTAAAGATGTGAAACATAAAAGGATACCCATATAACACAGCAAATTGATAAAACTAAATATAAGTGAAAAGTTAACATTTATTTGATTATCAGATGGAACTATAAACAGCTTGAGTCTTCAGTTTTTATATTCCAGCTGTTATTTTATTTTATTTTTTGCAATAAGGTAACATGTTTTAAATAACAAATATAACAAAGAAATTTACATCTAGTGAATACCAGTTTTACCTTGGCTTTTTAAAAATAACAATCTTATTTATCAGTTTTCATTATATCTTTCCTTAAAAGCACAGAAACTAAAATTTGGAGAAGTAAATGTTTTTTCCTAGACTAATAAAGAGCAAAAGCCAGGTGGCAACTCACATTTCTTTTTTAATTTCTAATTTATAGTATATATCTTGATCTTTGGAAAGTGTACTTATCCAAATTTGACTTTTTAAATATGATTCATGAGAAAATCAAAATAGAAATGGAAAAACCTAAAAATATAAATTAACATGAAGGACTCAGTACCTTCACTGTATTCCTGATGGAGAATGGAGAAAAGACCCTTCAAATATGTTATAGTTTTATATATTATTTTATTAGTCCCATTTTATAAATTAGTAGAGTTTTAATTTTTTCTCAGGTTTTGATTTATTTAAATATTTTGTAAAATACTTGGGATTTCTATATGACTTATTCCATGTGTGGTTACTTAGCAATAGTAGAAAGCAAAAACATATCTAAAAAACAAGCTAAACACACCTTTTAGTTGTATAAAATCAACCTTTTATCAGCTTTATTATTTAATTACAACTTTCTATATCTAGTTTTACATTCATATTTAAACATGCTATTTCTACCAATGTAATTATTTTCTAAATTTAACTAAACAGACGCTATTTTAGATGTGATTGAAAACTATATTGTATTTAAGAATATTCATTGCTTTCACCTTGGCTTCTTGCTGTGTCTCATAAACAGTTTGAGTTGGGTTGAGTTTTGTTGGTTTTATTTTGGTTATTTTTGTGTTTGTTTTATTACTGAAAAGAAGTTGCACTATTTCCATATGCTCCACAATAATAGCTTTTGTCTAAGTATTCAGGTGACGACAAGGATGCATTACTTCACAAAGCATTTCAGCATCTCCTGAATAGATACATTTTCCCTGTAGCTTTTCATAGTTTATCTTTTATCTTCCTTTTAAAAAATTTTATAGCGTAGCAAACTTAGAAACACTAATTTATGATGTCTTTACAACCGATACTTCTTACTACTTAATATTATCTGTAGAACACTGAGAAAACGATTAGAGGAGAAGGCTGCTAGGGCAAAATTGAGGTTCAAGCATATGGGGGCAAATAGCATCATCCTTTTGTAAACCTCTAGTTTTGTCTGGACATAAGATGAATGTCACAATGCTGGTCTTCCAGAGAACATGCTGAGATTTTTGATTCACTTCCCTGATTCTTGTCTATTAATAAAAATTTTTGACAGTATCCTGCTGAGTACCAAAATTCAGTGACAACTTCCAGAGAGGTGTTGCCAACAAAGACTTTTCAGTGCATGTAGTTTTCATCTGCTGCAATTTAGTACACAACTTTTGTCTTTTTTACATTGTCTATTAATCCACAGCACTATACTGACTGTAAAAACACCCACCATATAGGTATACCTTTTTGGGTGTGATTCTGGGGGAAAAAATCTGTATCCTATAGCAATTTTTATAAAGATTATGTTAAAGTCTTACGTTGAAGCTATGAGGAAGAAGTATTATCTGGAGGTAAGAAGCATATCAAATACCAATTATTGAATCTTTGATTATTTCTGTTCTATGCTATATTATGGAGAAAACACTGGCATTTTTTTTTCTGCTCAGTTACCATTGGGATTGTAAGGACATCATCATTATCATTATTATTTTTTTAAATCCTCACCAAAAACAATGTCTTTAATGATTCATAATTTATTGAACTTTTTAAAAGCCTATTTCTCTTACAGTTTTATTTGATGTAATTGCTATACAACATTGTTTAAGGGGAACAATGCTAGAGAGAATATTATTAATGCTTTTCCCACTTGCTTTTATTTCTGTGGAAGCAAGTTATTGGAAATTTGTGAGCAAATAAAAGTGGATAATTTACCTTTATGTTTCAAAGAACAATGACCATCTGCTTAAACTGAGGGTTTATTAATGGAGAATTCGGGGGGATGGGGTTGCAAAAACAAAAGAAATAAGGGAAGACAGGAAAGACAAAAATTGAATGAAGAATTTTTAGGACGCAGAAACAGTGTTTTTAAGCTTTTTATAAAAGCATATGATAATCTTGAGTTGTGTGCCATTATTATCACCATTTTACATAGCAGAAATTGAGGCACAGCAAGATTAAGTAAATTGTTGAAGGCCATCCAGTTAATAAGAGACAACACTGGTATTTGAATGTAGGCAGTGTTCTCCAGAGTATGGTCAAATGATGCTGTTTCTCCTATCCTTGTCAGAACAGAACTGATATAACCCCAGATACAGTTTCTGTTAAATGGAAATGAATTATTTCACTAATGATGTTGTCTAACAGTTTATATCAAGTTAATATCAAGAGAGGTTTTATATAATTACTAGAGACCCAGTGCACAAAATTCATGCATAGGAGGGGGTTCCTCAGACTGGCCTGCACCCTCTCGCAATCTGGGATCCCTTGGGGGATGTCTGACTGTGGGGATCAGGCCTAAACCAGCAGTTGGAAAACCCCCTCACAATCCGGGACCGTGCATGCACCAGTGACCATACTTTTCATACAGGTGAAAGGCCTCTTGCTGTTGTATGGGCAGCTACATTTTCTTGCCATGATTATAAAAAGTAGTATATAACATGAATCATCTGAGGCAGTAGTACCACTTTCCCCATGTTATGGGTGGAAAAACTGAAGCAGGGAGAAGTTAAGTAACTGGCTTTGTCACACAGTTATAAATGTCAGAATCAGGGCTGATCACAAAATGTGCAAGCCAGAGTCCATGCATGTCATTGCTGCATCATCCTGTTTTTTTTCAGTGTTAGAGTAGCTTGCCAGGTTTTAATTTTTAAATCTAAGAGACTGTTCCCAATATATAGAGAGGGTCTCTAGGACTGGAGATGATCAAGACTGATCTGCAGGGTGACTGATGGGTGGGGCGATTGGGAAGCCCCCACTGTCACCCATCTCACTTCCCTCTCAGGAGAAGATACTCAACTCTTGCCCCTGACCAGGGGCAGCTCCTGTGTTAAGCATCTGCCGCCCTGGTGGTCAGTGTGTGTCATAGCGACTGGTCATTCTGCCAGTCGGTCCATCTTTTGGTCAATTTGCATATTAGGGTTTTATTATATAGGATTATTTGATAGCCAATGAGAAAGTCTGGCTATGAACTGTGGTTTATGAAATGATTAATGTGTAGGGACTGTTATTACAAAATATCACACACTGGTTGGCTTAAGCAACAGAAATTTATTTTTCATACCCAAGTTTAAGATGTTGGCAGATATGATCTCTGGAGGCCTCTCTCCTTGATTTGCAGGTATCACATGACCTTTTCTCTATAAGTATTTTGAATATATTCTTCTATTCATAGAAATTAAATATTACTTCAATTTCTGGAATAGGTAAGCAAAATCGTTCATAGCAGATTTTGTCTTCAAACTCTCTTTCAACTAGTGATGCTGCTCTTTTTTATTTTCCTACAAGGGGCCTGGTGCATAAAAATCTGTGCACTCGTGGGGGGGAGGGGAGGGGAGAGGGTCCCTCAGCCCGGCTGTGCCTTCCCACAGTCTGGGACCCCTCAGGGGATATCCACCTGCTGGCATGCCTGGCATGTCTGAGTGAGGAGCTGATGGCTGTTTGCAGGCTGGCCAAGCCCCCCAGTGGGGACTCTCACCTTATGGAGGTGTGGCCAGCCTGGGTGAGTGGTTGAGGGCTGTTTTCAAGCTTCCCACAGCTCCCATTGACCCAACATCCCAGTGAGGCTAGCTGGAATCAGGTTCTGGGGTTTATTTATCTTCTATAATTGAAACTTTGTTGCCTTGAGCGGAGGCCAGGCCGGCCTAAGCAGGCAGTTTTATCGCTGGTGCAATGGAAGCCTCCTGTTTTCTCTAGCTCCGTGACTGCTGGCTGCCATCTTGGCTGGGTTAATATGCATACAGCAGCTCTGATTGGCTGGTGGGCATGGCTAGGGTGCTGAGTGCGGCTTAGGTGTCTCAAAGTGATGATTAATTTGCATATTACTGTTTTATTAGATGATATATTTTTAAGAGAGATAAAATCTTGATATTGTCACAGTCTTTTAAAATCAATATTAACAGGGGATTGAATTGACATTTCTTTATGAAAATTATTTATCTTTGCTCCCTGTGTATATTTTCCATGCAAGACTATAAATGCCAGCACAATCAGGGCCAGAGCCTCCTTTTGCTACTATGCAAGCATCAGGAATGCTTAGTTATTTTTTCTAATTAATGTAGTTTTCATGTGTTTATACAACAAATTAAAATATACCTAGCAATTTGGGAAGTATCTACTTGATATGTAAACCTATAAGAAATCCATTTTATTATCCCTGAACATATTTTTAATCTAGTTCTTTAATTTCCGTACACAGTAAGACAACTTATAAATGCTCCCATTTATAAAAATGGAATTTATAATATTCTACATTAAAATTTTGTTTTCTTGGTCAAAAGCCATACTTTCAAAAACAATTAGTTACTAAGCCAACAACTTTTTGAAACTAAACATTTGAAAAACCACTAATTCTCCCATATTAAGCCTTGAGTAAGTTATTCTATACTGCACAAAATATTACTGTATTATTTTATTCATTGTTTACTTAAAAAATTGATTAAATTTGTGTTTTATGTAGAAATTGTATAATAAATATATACTTAAAATTTTCTAAATATATATGGTATATACACAAATTTCTTTAAGTATGTTATATGTTATAAAATTTCTTCAAAACATAAACTTAAAATAAATACAGTAAGTGGTATTTTCTTTCTTATGATTTTCTTTTTTTTCCTTTAATATATGTTATTGATTTTTTTACAGAGAGGAAAGGAGAGGGATAGAGAGTCAAAAACATCAATGAGAGAGAAACATTGATCAGCTGCCTCCTGCACACCCCTCACTGGGGATATGCTTGCAATCAAGGTACATGCCCTTGACTAGAATTGAACCCAGGACCCTTCAGTCCACAGGCTAATGCTCTATCCACCGAGCCAAATCCGACAGGGCTCTTATGGTTTTATTAATGATATTTTTTTCTCTTGAATTTGCTATATTTTAAGAATATAGTATATAATACATATAAGAAAAAATAGGTGTTAACCAGCCATTTATGCTACCTGTTGTCATTTTCCTATTATTACTGACATTGATCTTTTTCATAGACCTGTTGACTATATCTCAAATATAGAAAAAAAAAACACAAAACCCTAAATCTCTATTGACAGATTATTAGATAAAGAAAATATGCTATAGTACACATATAATGCAATATTATTTAACATTTAAGAAAGGAAAAATATTGCTAATGCAACAAAATGTATGATCCTAGAAGATATTATGTTTAGTGAAATAAATGAGTCAGAGAAGAACAAATACATCATGATTATGATTATACTAGAAGCCTGGTGCATGAAATTCCTGCACAGTTAACGTCCCTAGGCCTGGCCATGATCAGGGCCGATTGGGGTCATCTGGCTGCAGGCCGGGGTCTTCCTTCCAGCTGCTGGCCAGGGTCTTCCCTTAATTTCACACTGCCCCCTAGTGGTCAGCACACATCATAGTGATTGATCAAACTCCTGGTCTCCCTGTTGAACTCCCAAGGGGACACTTTGTATATTAGGCTTTTATATCCTATCTAATAAAGAGATAATATGGCAATTGACCCTCATGCCATCACAAAAATGACAGCACCCACAGCCAATAAGGAGGGAACATGCTAAATGACTGCCATGCCCTCAAAGATGGTGGTGCCCACAGCCACAAGATTGTGGTGCCCAGTCCCCTCATCCCCACCAGGGCAGCAGGTATGTAGAGCCCCCCAGTCCCCTCAGCCTCCCAGCTTCCCAGGGCTGGCTTGAGGCATAGGCAAGCCTCAGATGTTGGCTGCCCAGCTGCCCAGGGCCAGCCCAAGGTGCAGGCAAACTTTAGATGGCAGCTGCTCAGCCACTCAGGGTCTCCCGAGGCTCAGGTAACCAGGGTTGGCTGAGGCATGTGCTGCTGGCAGTGGCAGCAGCAGAGGTGTGATGGGACATGGCCTTCCCCTGATCTCCGGGTCACCTCCCACCCCTGAGAGCTCCCAAACTGTGAGAGGGGGCGGGCTGGGCTGAGGGACCCCCGCTCCAGTGCATGAATTTTTATGCACTGGGCCTCTAGTATTTAGATAAAGTATTTAAAATAAACAAGCTCATAGAAGCGAAGAGTAGAATGGTGGCTTTCAGGGTCTGATGGGGAGTGAAAATAGGGAGTTGTTCTATGAGTATAAAATTTCAGTTATTTAAGGCGAATGTGATCTAAATGCTCTAATGATCTGCTGTATAACAAAATTTAAGAGGGTAAATATCATGTTTATTGTTTTACCACAGTAAAAAAGTAAGGAAAAAGAAAAGAAAAAAGAACAGGTTAAGAATGTATTTAGGGTTGATAACAGAGTTAGCTTCAAAGTTTTAGAAATTTAAAATATGGCCACATATTAATGCACTTTATTTTCACACATGAACATAAGTAAATTTATACATAACATCACAAATACATTTCTACCAAAACATATTTTCTATAAATGATTACTACACTTAATAATAGGGTTACATAACATCATAAAGGGAAAGGGGACAGTTACTTATTTGTTTTCTTGTATCAATACACCGAATTAACAGTGATTTTTTTTCCTGCAAATTGTGCTAAGAACATTAGAAATTTGATAACAATGCAAGGAAAAAAATATAGAAGTAACTCTGCTCATGTCTATGTACTATTGTGTGGGAAAATAAGCTAGCCAGCCAGTGGTTTTCCCTTCTACTCTTTTTTTTTCACTTCAAGAAACAATACATAGTTTAATGGTTTGATTTTCCCCCTCAATACTCCTTCCAGTTGACTCAAGTTCACAGCAGTACCTATGAAGAACTACCTATCCCCCAAACTACACTGCATCCCAGAGAGAGGAGTGCTCTTCATCAGCTTGGCAAATGCTCACATGAGATATATCTGTTTTCTGACAGTTTGATTTATGAAGGAATATATATCAGTTTTTTCCCTTATGTTAATGATCCTATAAATAAATAAAAGCAATAACTTGATTGTTAACAGTGAACATAATCTCTGCTGAAAATATATTGGAACAAGCAACACCTGCTTAGAAAAGACTGATCCTTAATCTTTTTTGTTGTTGCCTTTTTTAAGGAGAAATTATTAAATATCCCTCTCTTCTGAACAAAATATATTGTTGGAACTGGTGGTCTTATATGGGTAGAATGAAACCAAGTATTAATATAATTGAGTTAATGAACAATTAAGTACCCAATTTTTTAAAAAAAATGTGTTACCCTAGCACACAGTTTAACATAGTGATAGTAACTTGAGTAATTTAACTCTGTTGGAAATATTCTAAGAACTCCCTTAGTAGAGTCATTACACACTAGCCTGCTGTTTCATATAATTTCTGTGATAAGCTACTAAAAGTTTAATTTACTTTAGCTCTAAAATATTTCTTCATGACATAAATACAACAGGTGAGTGAACCTCTTTGGTTCATTTATTTATAGCAATTTAAGGAAGCTCATTAACACATTTCCTCTGCAGATATTTGTGTTACATTGAAATGTTCAATGAAATATTGCAAAGGATCCTTAAGAATTCATATTCCCTACCATAAAATCATGTTTGCTGCTAAAAAATTAGATCAAGTGAATTAACTATCTATTTAATTTGCTGCCAGAAACAGCAAGTACTATTTTTATTTCTTATCTAATCTAATAAAAGAGTAATATGCAAATTGACCCTCACTTCATTACTCCCACAAGCCATGCCCACAAGCCACACCCACCAAACAATCAGAAGCAAATATGAAAATTAACTCAACTAAGATGGCCATGGAGCTGGAGTTGCCCCAGGCAATGGAGGAAGCTTTACTCAAGGCAACAAAGTTTCAATTTTAGAAGTTGAATAAATCCCAGATACCTGCTTCCAGCCAGGCACCCCAGTAGGGACCCAAACCCTGAAGGGGCTATGGGCAGCCTGAAACGACCATCAACCTATCATCCAGGCTGGTTAGGCATGCCAGCAGGTGGACATCCCCCAAGGGATCCCAGACTGCAAGAGGGCACAGGCTAAGCCTAGCCCCCTCCCCCCACCCCGAGTGCACAAATTTTTGTGCACTGGGCCTCTAGTTAATATATAATAGTTGTTACATAAATTTATATTTTTCTTGAATAATATCTTGCTCTAATGTCTTAGTAAAGTCTATCTACTTATTATATGTATATGGTATTGAGATTTTCTTTACAATACTTTTAATTTGAGAATTGGCCAGATGTCCATATATTAAATGTTGGAATATTTTACTGTTTCCCTTCACTTTGTTTCCTTGCTCATTTTATTCTTTTATTTTTTTCCATGAGTCATGATTTATAAGTAAGTGAAACAAAGCTCTAGTGAGAGATAGCCTCAAATTTATTTTGTAATTCAAGCACAAATCTCATTCAGTCAATAGGTCACATTAAATAACATTTTTATTTTACTTTAAATATAGGCATGTCAGATATCTTACGTCAGTATACCCATGAGTCATTTTGACCACTTCCTCTGAAAACTGTTCCTTAACCTAGACCCCACATTAGTGCCCTGGGACTATCCTGTATACTTTTAGCCTCATGCCCTTATGCACTCTGATGTGTTCTCTCTCTTGATTCTCCTTCTCATTAGCTGTGAAGTGAAATATGTTTTCTCACTTATGACCCTTGTTTTTAAATTTGTCATATTTTTCTACATTTTTTTTATGGTCTCAAGACACGTAATAGAATAAAACAATAATTACACATATATCAACCTTACATATTGAAAATAAATGTTGTGAGGCAATAAGATTTGACCCACTGTGTGTATGTGTCTCTTCGAGGATCTTAGTTCTTCATTCTCCTCTTAGTTCTTCATTGTATAGAGTCCAAGCATCTTTGCCTAGATTACATGATCCTTCATGAAGTCCTATCAAGCCCCTTTTCAACCTTTTCTTTAAATACTAATGCATTTCTTTTACCCTTCAAGTGCCCTTCAGTCTCCTTGTCAGTGCTTTAATGTTCTGCCTCTGATTCTACTTTTGAAACATGTGTACATATAATGAACAAAACTATTGAAAATTTACATAAAGACCAAAACCTAGTAAGATGTTAAAATATTTAAAAATATTTATACAATAAATTATGAGTACATGTGTACATATGTGAATGTTTACTAATTTATCCTGTTTCTTATATGTATTAGGCAGGATAAGTTTAATACATTTTTTAATTCTGGAATCTCAAAACGACTTTGTCTCAAAACCATACTTCTGAAATATCTATATATGACAATGATACCATTATATATATTTTACTTTCTATAGTCCTGGTAGCTATTTTTTCTCATGTAAGTCTTCCGGGATAATGTTTTTTATTATGATTCTAACAATTATTTGTAAGTATGAACATCTTTGGAAACTCTTGCTAGAATTTCTCAGTATCAGGAAAATCTCTTTTCCCTCTGTCATATATATGTACTAGAGACCCAGTGCACAAATTGGTGCATGGGTGGGGTCCCTTGGCCTGGCTGGCAATTGGACCAAACAGGGCCACAGGAGGTTGGCTGGTGGGGATTTTAGGCCATTCTGGGCCATGGGAGGTTGGTTGTGGGAGTGCACTGACCACCAGGGGCCAACTTCTGCACTGAGCTTCTGCCCCCTGGTGGTTAGTGCACATCATAGCGACTGGTTGACTGGTCTTTCAGTTTGGTCTCTTAGGCTTTTATATATATACTAGGGGCCCGGTGCACAAAAATTTGTGCACTCGGCAAGGGGAGGAGGGGGTCCCTCATCCTGGCCTGTACCCTCTCACAGTCTGGGACCCCTGGGGGGGGGTGTCCACCTGCTGGCATGCATGGCCAGTCTGGGTGAGGGGCTGAGGGCTGTTTTCAGGTTGGCCACAGCCCCCTCAGGGTTCATGCACTGGGGGGTGGGATGGCTGGTGAGTGCAAGTGTGGACGTTTCCAGGCGGGTGGCCTACCATTGCACATACCTGGTGGGCCTCCACCACTGAGGGGACACACCTGGTGCAGAGCTGGGTGGCAGGCCAGGGGGTGGATGCTGGTGCATGGTCCCTTGGGGGGCCATGCTGCTGAGCGGGCACACAGGGATGGAGCCAGGCACACGCTCACACACGCCCCATGGAGGCCCCCAGAGTGGAGCCAGGTGGCTGGATCTGTGGCAGAGGCTCTGCGCGGGGGCAGAGAATGCTCAGGCATGACCCCGAGGGGGTACCCACCTCAAGCCCCTGCCACTGAGCCTCTGAGGTCGCGTGGGCCCAATTGCTCTATTCCCAGGCCTCGCAGGGCCGGGCTGGGCTGCCAGCTCCCGGCCTTGCAGCTGCTCACCGCTGTCTGGAACCACCGCAGGCACGATTGCTCTATTGCCAACCCCAGTCTAGGGCCGGGCCGGCTCTCACCCAAGGCTGCCCAGAACCAACCACTGGCGCGATTGCTGTATTCCCAGGCTCAGGCTGCAGGGCAAGGGCCTGGGCAGCCAGCTCCCAGCCCTGCTGCCAACCGCCACTGCCCTGAATCGACTTCCAGGGTACACACAGGCAGAGGCCAGGCCTCCACCTGTGCGTGGGCCAGCGCAATCTCTCTATTCCCAGCCCCATCTCTCTATTGCCAGCCCCAGCCGCAGAACTGGGGGCCTGGGAGGCCGCCCGGTGCTGCTGCCGCTGCCACTGCCCGGAACCGACCACCAGAGCATGCAAGGGCAGAGGCCAGGCCTCCGCCCTTGTGTGCGCTGGCGTGATCGCTCCATTGCCAGCCCGGGCCTCTGCCATCTTAGTTGAGCTAATTTGCATACCATTGTTCTGATTGGCTGTTGGGCGTCCCGAAGAAATGGTCAATTTTAATATTACACTTTTATTAATTTAGACTAGGGGCCTGATGCACAGCCCAGCCTGTGTCCTCTCGCAGTCTGGGACTCTCCGGGGGATGTCCACCTACTGGTGTGCCTGTCCAGCCTAGGTGAGGGGCTGATGGCAGTTTGCAGGCTGGCCAAGCCTGCCCCACGGCCCACCCCACCTCCGCCTCCGCCCGCCCTGCCCCCACTACTGCCCCTCCCCCACCTGGTCACACCCACTGCTGCTCGCTCCATGGTTGTTGGCCTCCATCTTGGCTGGGTTAATTTGCATACAGCCACTTTGATTGGCTGGTGGGCGTGGCTTAGGTGGCTCAGAGAGATGGTTAATTTCCATATTACTCTTTTATTAGAGTAGACTAGAGCCCAGTGCATGAAATTCACTGGGGTTCCTGGTGGCTGCTGGCCAGGGCCTCCCTGGCCGCCTGCCACCTCCGCTACTTGAGGCGGGGCCAGCTGGGGGGAGAAGCTGGGGCCAATTTGTTGGCTGGCCCTGCCCCTGGTCAAACTCCTGGTTGAACTCCCAGTCAAGGGGACAATTTGCATATTAGGCTTTTATTATATAGGGTACTATTATTTTTTTTAATATATTTTATTGATTTTTTTACAGAGAAGAAGGGAGGGAATAGGGGAAAAGAGAGAGAGAAACATCAATGTGAGAGAGACACATCAATTGGTTGCCTCCTGCACGTGTCCCAGGCAGGGTGGGGACCAAACCAGCAACTGATTTATGTGCCCTTGCTTGGGAATTGAACCTGGTCCATGGGCTGACACTCTAACCACTGAGAACAACCGACCAGTGCTATGCAATATATTCATTTTGCTTTTTATTTATCTTACCTATTCCTTTTGTTATTTTTTCTCTCTGTAGATTGTGAAAATTTGTTCAATTTGTCCAATTTGTTCTCCATATCTTTAATCTTATTTTATTCATCACCTGTTTGGATCTTTTGTATCTCTAATATGGAAGGTTTCCCAATTTTCTCTTTTCTTAAAAAGATTTATTCTGATATATCAGAATACAAAGAAAATAATAAAATAATAAATGTTTCTACAATCAAACCCAAGCTTAAGAAATTAAATATTACAATGTAAGTTTTATTTTATTGTGTACCATTTCATAATCATATTCCCTCTTTTTCTTTCATCTAGAAGTAAGCATCATCCTGAATTTAGAGTATATAACACTTCGCACATTATAATTATATATGTTTATATTATAAATTATACAGTGTATTAATTGGCAATAATTAAAAATATTATATCACTGATACTACACTCTACTATATATTTTCACATTGCATTATTTTCTAAACATTGTCTCTGTAATCTTTATCCAAGTACACATAGCTTGTCGATTTTCACTTATAAGCAATTCTTTAATTAAAGATATTGATGTTTATAAATCCATTCTCCAAATGGTTACTATTTGGGTCTTTCAACATTTGCAAGTACAAAATATATTCTATATGTGTTTATAAATATATATATGGCTAGTATTCATATAATAAGTATCTAAATAAGAGCCAAGATACTGTGTAAAAATATGAACTTCTTAACTTTACAGAGTGTTTCTAAATTTGTCTTAAAGTAGTTATACAAACTGACTTACCATCAATGTGCAAAAGTTTCAATTGTTCCATGTACTCAATAATTCTTTCTTTTGACTCAGCTTAATATGACAAGTTGAGTATAATTTTGTTCTGGTATTGTTTTAATATGTGTTTCATTATTAGCAATTTGGAACATCTTTTCATTTGTTTATCAGTTTCCCTCTAGGTTTAGACTTCTCTATATTTTAGAGGCTAATTACCTTTTAAGCATTTCATACATCTTCTCCAAATCTATTACTCGTGGAACTCCAAATCTAACATAATAAAAGATTAATATACAAATTGACCATTACCTGAGACACCTAAGCCATGCCCACCAGCCAAGCCATGCCTCCCAGCCAACCAGAGTGGCTGTATGCAAATTAGCCCAGTCAAGATGGAGGCCAGCAGCCATGGAGCTAGAGCAAACCAGAGGCTTCTGTTGCAACTGCCTGCCTAGGCTGGCTGAGCCTCTGCTCACGGCCACGCCCACCAGCCAATTAGAGCAGCTGTATGCAAATTAACCCAGTCAAGATGGAGGCTGGCAGGGCGGCTATGCACTGGGAGCCTTCGCAGCCGGCATAGCTGTGCCGGGTGTGTCAGCTCAGTGCGGGGGAGGGGGTCCAGCCTGGGGCCTCTTTGGGGCTTCCAGGAGCACCTGTCCTGGGTCCACTGCCTGGCTCTGCCCCCCGGGGGCCTCCCCAGGGCATGCGGGAGCGTGGGGGCCTCTGAGGGCTGTGCAGGAGCAGCCATCCTGGGTCTGCTGCCTGTCTTTTCCCCCTAAGGGCCTCCGCAGGGTATCCAGGAACACCTGTTCTGGGTCCGCAGCCTGGCTCTGCCCCAGGGGACTCCGTGAGGTGTCCAGGAACACCTGTCCTGGGTCTGCTGCCTGGCTCTGCTCCGGGGGCCTCCTTGGGGGCGTGCAGAAGCACCCGTCCAGGGTCCGCTACCTTCATCTGCCCCCCAGGGGCCTCCACAGGACATGCGGGAGCATCTGCTGCACAGTGCAGAGAATCCGAAGCCAGTCCGCTGCCCAGCTCCACCCCGAGTGTGCTTGCTCAGCAGCAGGGCCCCACCGAGGAATCCTGCACCAGCGTCTACCCCTGGCTCACCACCCAGCTCTGCACCAGGTATGTCCCCTCAGTGGTGAGGGCCCACCAGGTGTGTGCGATCGTGGGCCCTCTGGTGGGAAACGTCCAGGCCTGCACTCACCAGCCCACCCACCCCCCAGTGCACGAACCCTGAAGGGACTGTGAACAGCCTAAAAATGGCCCTCAGCCCCTCACTCAGGCTGGCCAGGTATGCCAGCAGGTGGACATCCTG
>PVJC01025962.1:0-24106 GCA_004026665.1 Murina feae | reverse complement strand
ACCGCATCCTCCCCGCCCCACGCCCCACGAACAACCTCGCGCCGGGGCTGCCCCCCAGCAGGGGACTGTGACCCCGGGCGTCCCGCATGCGACCCCTCGGCCCTCCCCGCCCGACCCTTCTGTCGCGGGGCTGCGCCAGGTGCGGCTGTGGCTGCGGCCCCACGAGGAGCCCGGGCAGCGCGGCCCGCAGAGCCCGGCGGGGGTGCGGGGATGTGGGGTGGGGGGGGGGCCTTCCCCGGTACCTTTTGTCCAGGCAGGCGACCCACTCGGCGGGGGCGGCGGAGTGGGCGGCGTGCGCAGCGACCATGGCGGCGGCGGTCCCGGCCGCGGGGTCCGCGCTCGCTCTGCCTCCGCGCGCTGCGCGCCGCTCCCCGCCCGCCCGGCCGCCTCCCACCGCGGCTGCCGCGGCTCTCCGGCCTGCGAGCGGCGGGAGGGAGGGCCGAGGGGCGGGCCTGGGGACAGGGAGGGCCCAGGCGCCCGCCCTCCGCACCGCACTGCGGCGCCGGGGGCTGGGGAGCCCGCGTCCCGGCCGCCGCGGGAGGGCGCCCCCGATGGCCGAGCACCTGCGACAGGTGGCCGCTGCAGCGCCCGGGGACCTGGGCCCCGCCCTCCCCTCCACTCCCCTCCCCTCGGGGCCTCTGAACAGGAAAGAGAGAAACCCCAGGAGTGTGCGTGTGGGGAGGGGGGGTGGCGGTCAGTGTCTATATATTTTTCATCCAGCAAATGCCACTAAAATGGCTGCTGCCTTTCCGTTTCCTTAGAAACCCATTCCTCTTCCTCAGCAGCTTGTCAAAACTTGCTGGCGGTTCACGCTCACCGTTCCTGTTTCCCCCCTAAAAAGGGATGGAGAGGGCGGCTACCATGGCTTGCGATGGGCACACCCACATGGTCTCTAAGTTGGAATGCAGGCGGCCAAGGGCTGGGGTGGCATGCAGAGGGGCCGCGGGCATGGCTGCAAGCTGGGAGCGGACGCTGGTGAGCCAGAATGGTACCCAGTGGTGTCCGAGGGATGACAAACTGGTCTAGGACCTTGCACCTTAGACCAGCTTGGGCTTCCATCACCCGCAAAGAGGGGGGAGCCGTGGGGCCGCAGCAGAACTAAGGTTCAGGGATTGGGGGCCAAGATGCCAAGGGCAGGTGGGTTGTTCGCTTGGATGGCTGGCCCCACCTGCCATCCTTTCCAGGCCTGGGAGTGTGGAATGTGTGCCTCGGGTCTGGTTCAGGTCGGAGTGCTCAACAAATGCAATGCCTAGAAGTTATTCGGTTACACTCTTGCAAACATCAAAATATGCTGTGATAGGTGTGTAGGAATTCGGGACACGTGACGTCTTTTGGACTATGACCAAGCATGGCTTTGATCATTATGCATGCTCATCTAGGGACAGACGATGGGATGGAGACACAGCATTACTTTCCTCGCTTTGTTTTGTGTGTTTTTGTTTTCTCTCTCCCTCGCTCGCTCTCCTGCTTGCAGGAGGTTTAAGGAGACTGGAGAGAGTGAAACAGCAGGTATGTACTGGCATGCTTTGCCCTAATAAAACGCCTCCGAAGAATGTACCATTTCCCCTCTGCTCCACAGCCAGGACCTGGTGTCAGACCTCCACCTTTCCTTCGGCAACAAACCCCTCCCTGCTCAGTGCTTGTCCTCCAGCTGACCTCCATCTGGTTAATTTCTATCGTGGTTAAGGTAAACAAGTTTAAAATGTTATACTATATAAAGATTATCAAAGGTATTTATGCCATTCCTTTTATTTGATAGGGATGTGAAGGGGGAAATGAGTCTCCTATATTTATTAAGATTCATTCATAAAGGCATCAAAGTACGCTTAAGAATGTTTCAAGGTCACCAAATGTTTTCTCAAGATTCCTTTACCCAGAGGACGCTTACAGGTAAAGAGTGAGAGGGGAAACGGACTGTTCTTGACCTGTCATTTACCAGAACCTCAGAGTTACCATAGTTTTTTGGCCATGATGCTAATAATATCGCCATTTATTGGACATCCACTGAGTTCTCTACCTGTTATCTCTCATTTGATTTTCAGAACAGTCTATGCAACAGAGCCGGGAGGGCAGATATCCAGGGTACTGATCCTGGCAGCCCCTCCCCTCTTCTAGTTGCTGCACAATTTAAACCCTGGAATGGAGTCTTCCCTTCAGGTGAGTCTAGGCCCTGACCCGCTAGTGTTAGGCCTGCCTCGGCCTAGGACACTTCCATTGCCATCTGTGCAGCTAAGCCAGAGCAGACCATGGAGATTCGGCCTTTTTCTTTTTCATTTCTTCACACCCATATTAATTCATCTGGTACTTCATTTCAGGAAACACTTGAGCTCCTACCACATGCCAGGCGCTGTGCTAGACACTGAGGAAAGAGCAGAGAACAGATTTCCCACTGCAGTGCCATGAGAGATAAACAAATAGCACATTAGTACAGGGTGGGGCAAAGATAGGTTAACAGTTTTTTGTATGACAAATACAATAATTAATAAATGACATAAGAATAAACTGTTTTGCATGCTCACAGCTGTAAACTTCTATATCTAAATATCATACGTCCAGTTGGGGTAAATGCTTTGAAGAACAATTAAGCCAATTAAGAAAATACAAAGGTGGAGGGAGGGGGGCTTCTATTTGGTATAAAGGAGTCAGAAAAGGCCTCTGTGATAAAGTGGCATTTGAGCCGAGCCTGGGACCTGTCTACATACTACCTGTCTCTTCTGGGCCGTGTGCTGCTCCTCGGTTGCTAGCAGACTCCGTGCACCAGCCCCTGTGGTTTCCCTGTCTGAGGCTCACCAGCCACAAGCCTAGAACATCTGGCTCCCTTCTCCACCCACCCACAAACGCAGCTAAAATGCCAAAGTGTGGGGCCATGTTTCCTGGGCAACTGCCAGTGGGGCTGAATGACATAATCCAGAAGTGCAGAGGATCTAATTCCCCCTAAATGAACTTCGACCAGTGGGAGACAGGAGATTGGAGGATACTAGGCAGATAAACTTCCTCTCTCTTTTGTCCCTCTGATGGACTGTTCCAGTACGAGTTTTCTCCATGCAGCCTGTCTGGAGTTGACCAAGGAGACCAAGCCTGTGTGCTTACTGAGTGTTAAGGTTCGGATTGTGTTCCCCAAAAACTTATTGAAGTCTTAACCCTGTGACTGTGACCTTATTTGGAAATAGGGCCTGGATGTGTAATTAAATTTAAATGAGGGTATCAGGTTGGCCCTTATAAAAAGAGGAAAAGACGGAGACACCCAGGGAGAAGAAGACCACGTGATGATGAGGAGACGGGAGTAATGCATCTACCAGCCAAGGAACAAACACCAAGGACTGCCAGCAAACTCCAGAAGCTGGAAAAGGCAAGGAAGGACCCCTTCCTTCAGAGGGCACATGTCTCTGCCAACATCTTGATTTCAGACTTCTAGTCTCCAGAACTGTGACACAATACATTTCCACTGCTTTAAGCAACCCGGTTTGTGGCACTTGGCTACAACAGTCCTAGAAAACTAACACGCAGAGTGACCAGCTATGGTGGATTGTACCTCCCTCAGTAAAGCACTAACAGTCCTAGTCTGAGGCTTCATGTTCCAGAGAACTGTGACTAGGACAACTAGAGACCTGAATACAGTGAAGGATGATGTTTGAGGACAGAGATTACAGATATAGGGAAGAGCTGATGCAAAGGCCCTGAGGTGGCAGCATGTATGATGTGTTAGAGGAACAGGAAGAAAGTCAGCATGTTTGGGGAGCGAATAAGGGGAAGAAAGTCAAGAAATGAAGTCAAAGAGGAAGCCAAAGACACTTTATAGGCCACAGAAAGAACTTCAGATGTTTTTAACAATACATTGTGGAGATGTGATCTATATATAGAAGTAGTTCAATGAACACATCTTAAGGGTATCATTTTATTTTAAAAAATTCTACATATTGCGCCCTGACTGGTTTGGCTCAGTGGATAGAGCATCAATCTGTGGACTGAAAGATCCCAGGTTCAATTCCAGACAAGGGCATGTACATTGGTTGCGGGCACATCCCCAGTAGGAGGTGTGCAGGAGGCAATTTATCGATGTTTCTCTCTCATCGATGTTTCTAATTATCTCTATCTCTCTCCCTTCCTCTCTGTAAAAAATCAATAAAATATATATTTTTTAAAAATTCTACATATTGCTGTAGTTTGAATGTGAACCCCAAAATTCATGTGTTAACATCTAACCCCAAAGTAATGATATTAGGAGAGACTTTTGGGAGGTGATTCGGTCACAGGGGTGGATATTTCACAATTGGGCCTTTACAGAAGAGGCCCAAAAGATCTCTCGCCGGCCCTCTCTGCCATGTGAAGATACGTGATCCAGAAGAGGGCCCTCATCATGCTGGCACCCTGATCTGAGATTTCCAGCCACCAGAACTGTGAGAAATAAACTTCTGTTTTTTATAAGCTACCCAGTCTCTGGTATTTTGTTACAGCAACCCAAGTGGACTAAGATACATATGTGTAGCCCAGTGTGACTACCATTCTGGTGAAATATGGAACATTTCCATCACCGCAGAGAATTCCCTCAGATCTTCCACTCAGCACAACTTACCAATCCTGAGATGACTGCGACTCTCACTTTTATCACCATAGATTTGTTTTATCCGTTTTTTAAATCTTCACCTGAGGATATATTTATTGATTTTTAAAGAGGAAGGGAGAGGCAGAGAAAGAGAGAAACATTGATGCGAGAGAGAAACATTGATTGGTTGCCTCTCATATGCATCCTGACCAGGAATCAAACCCACAAACTTTTGGTGTACGGAACCACTCTCCAACCAACTGAACCAGCTGGCCAGGGCTACCTATTTTTGAATATCATATAAATTGAACCATATATTATCTACTGCTTTTGCTTGAAATAATGCTTCTGAGATTCATCCAAGTTGCCATATACATACTTCTTATTTTTGTTGCTACATAGTATTCCATTGCCTGGATATAGCACATTTTGTTTATCCATTCTTCTGATGAATGAATATATGAATGGCTGATGAATATTTGAGTAGTTTAAGCCTATAATGTGTGAAGTTGCAAAGAACATTTATTTACTCTTCTCTTTTTGGATATATGCAATCATTCTCTTGGTATAAACCTAGAAGTATGCTGATAAATAGGGGTAAGTTTATGTTAACTTTATTAATTTTTCAAAGTGATTGCACCATTTTATACTCCTGTCAGCAATGCATGAGAGTCTTAGTTACCCCACATCCTCACCAAAACTTGGAATTGTCAATCTTTTTAATTTTAGCTTTTCTAGGTATTTCATTATGGTTTTAATATATGCATTTTCCAAATAACTAAGGTTGAGCTCCGTTTCATATGCTCACTGGTCCCTTAGATATCTTTTTATGAAGTACTGATTCAAGTCTTTTGTCCACACTTTATGTTTTTGTTCAGACCACATTCCATTTCCAAAATCTGTATTAGTTACCTATCGCAACCTAACAAATTACTGTAAAACTTAGACAGCTAAGAATAATAAACCTGCACTATCTCACAGAACCTCTGAAGGTCAGGAACCTGGGAGCCCCTTAGTTGGGTTCCAGCTCAAGGTCTCAGGTTGCAGGGTTGTAGTCGCAGCCACTGGGACCAGAGACTGCACTTCTAAGCTCCCTCACACACGCTTCATTGATGAAGCTTATTCATGTATGATTTTTGTTAGGCTGGTGAAATATTGAAAAGATTAAAGACCCCCTACCACTCTCACTGACCTCTTGGTGCCCAGGATCTCAGTTTGAAAAAACTCTTCTAAAGGAAGGGATGGTGGCAAAGAGAAAATCAAGGTCCCACAACTAGTTGTCAGTGGGTGGGGAGTAGGGGCTGGGGGGTGGGGATAAGGAAAGACTGTTAGAAATCTAAAAATATTCAGGCTAAAGAAATGTATCTTTGAAATGGCTCCCTTTTATTAAGCTCCCACTACTGCACTCGCAGTTTAAAAGGACAGATCATGGCAGTGTGTTTCTACTCCTCCACAAATGGTCATCTGAGCCAGCAATCTCACCTGCGGAATCTATACCAAGATCAGAACCCACAATATAGAGAAAGCTACATACAAAGATGCTTGTTGAAGACTATAAATCTAAATTATGAAATTGCTAAAGAAAATGCATATTCTCTCAAATGAAATTATTAAAAGTGGTCATTATAAGTGTTTAAATAGAATATTACAGGAATTGCTTAGAGCATAATATTAAGTGGAAAACTAGATAAAAATGTTTTATGTAGTGTCATTTATGATGCACAGAGGAAACTGTTGAAAAGGAAAAGTATAATATCTGAATTAAAAATAATAGGGTAATGGGTAAATTCCCTTCCTACTTCCCAAATTTTCTAATTAAAAACATCTAAACTTACCAATTGCCATCCCTACCTTAGACACTGAACTTGATAAAATAGGAAATATAAATTATCTTAATTTTTCTCGATTCATTTTTTCTCAACTTTTTTATTTGAAGATTTTCAAACCTACAGAAAAGCTAAAACTAGAACAACAAATGCCTGTATATCTTTCACCTAGATTCACCAATTGTTGCCACTTTGTTTTCTTTCTCTGTGTATAATACATAGAGACGTTTTTATTTGGAACTAAGAGTAAGTGGCAGACATTGGACAATGTGGTCTTATATACTACAGTACATATCTTCTAAGAACAAGGACATCCTTCTACCTTTTCCTATAATTATCACACTCAAGAAACTTAGCATTGATATAATCTTATGTCATATAAAGTTTGCATTCATTTCTCCAATAGATTAAAAAAAATCATCTTTTCCCCCCTCTGGTTTGGTTGGTTTTATGCAAGATTCAATAAAAAATTGTGCATTGCATTTGGTTGATATGCCCCTTTAGTCTCTTTAATGCCTTCATGATGTTGGCATTTTTTAAAGACTCAAGGACAGTTATTTTTCAGAAAGTTCTCTAGTTTAAATGTGTCTGTTTTCACATGCTTAGAAATTACCTGTATTTCTTGGCTAATTTATCAATCTTATTTTGTGTTGAAAAGATGTTACTGTTTTCTATGTCCTGTGAAAACAGAAAGTCTTCGATGGTTTTGTTTAAAAGATTAATCTGACATTTTGTTTGGGCGCAGTATTAGCTAGACTCAAGTATGTGTCTCTGAACTGAATCATTTGGTCATCTAGAAAATAGTAATTGAGAATATGTAGCTTAAGGAATCCAAGCACTTGTGAGCCACTGCAAATAACTTATTCCCACAGCAAGAAGTAGGGGTCTGTCTGTTTTTTAACCACCTATGGTTAGTCTATGTCAAGGAAATGTTTCCTATTCTTTAATTTGTTTTTTATTTGTTAGGTGCATCTGTCAGCCAAACAGGATACTAGCCGGTCATAAAGATACCAGGTCACAATTCTAGAGGATAAAATCATCTGCTGAGCCACTGCTCTAGTGGCAGCCACATGTGTGCCTTCAAAATTGTTTTACTGGAACTAGAATTTGTTTGAGTCCTGAAAATATCTGATTTCTGAATTAACAGGCAGAGGGAAATCTAAGCCCATCAAGGCTGCCAACAAATCACACGGTTCATATAAATGAAAGCCATGGCGAAGATGTTGCCTAAATGGTAAGTGCCTCTTATCTGAGACTTGCAAATCTGGGTTATATTTCTAGGAACAGCCGACTCAGTGTATCCCAGGGCATTGGCTTAACCCCAGGGATGATGAAGTTTTTTAAATCAAGCACCATTCTTACCTCACTTGCCCAGGACAGTCACTGCTAATTAATCACAGTGCTCTTTCCCATTGGCCAGGACACTGCCTTGGAAATTCTCCCAACACGCACTACAGGCAGTTGCTAATCACAATTTGGAATCAATGCATCAGAGGAGATTTTTATAACACTGAACTAGAAAAAAGAATTATTTTCCAAATCCCATCTGGTTTTTAGTTTCTCAACTTTTCCTGCACGTGAATGACAAGGGCCTAGAACAGTATTTCTTATGAATGACCTACAGAGAACTAGTAAACCTGCTTTAAAAAAAAGTCACTTAATAACACTTTGTAAGCAGGCATTTTCCCGCCACTGTGTGGTAGCGTTCGAAACACTTTCCTTTGTGCAGGGGTACATTACAAAACTTGCACATGTACCGCGTTTCACTGCGTCGTTTATGAGCGGCACACACACGACAACGACATAAAGCATTTTTATTTTTGCCGGTTCCAACTAGAGGTTCCAATGTATGCCATTGACAGTCTCCCTGGTGGATCCGAGTTTACTCATTTCCCGCAAAATTAATAAGAGAATGTTGAAAAGGTGATTGGACAAGGGAAGGAAAGGAGGATGTGTTCGTTAGGGTTGGCTATTTGCTGTGCCAAATTGATCCCAACCTATAGAGTGATAGCTAAAAGGCAATAGAAGTTTACTGCTTGCTCATGAAATAAGCCAATTGGTTTCAGGTTAGTGGATGGGAGTCGTGAATTCCATTCTACACAGACTAGGCATCCACGCTGATGGAGGCTGTGCCATCTTAAACACCTTATGTCCCAGGCCATTGGCATCCAGCTGGTGTAGAAGTGCCATGTGACTGAGGGGTTTTCATTAGTTAGGACTGAAAGTGGCTCTCAACGATATTAGCTAGACTATTTTATTGGCTAGAATCCAGTTACATGACTGTATCTAACTGTAAATTGGGCTGGAAAGTAGTCATGGCAGAGAAAACTCTCCTGAGTGGCACTATACCATAGAAGGGAGCATAAATGTTTGGTGGTCAGTCAGCCATCTCTGCCCACAAAGAGGGACTTTTTCTTTAAACTCGTGGCTTTTTGTAGGACAGGTGAATGGTGACAGCACTAGAGTCTGAGCCGTGTCATATTCCCATTTGGTGTATAATTCAGTCAAATGTGAAGATAAAATTGATGATAGTGAAAAGTATTAACCCTGCAATGTGTTACTGGGAAATCTATGGAGTTTTATTTTCTAGGATATCTTTAAGATACACTGAGAGTTCCACTTCTACTAGAATGTAGAAAACAAGCAAGAACATTATTCCCACCCTAAAAATAAGAAAAACTACAAATAAAATACAAAATCATCAGTTTTCTTGAACCTATCCTTTTCTAGGTGTTTACCCAAGAAAAGTAAAAATTTATGTTCACTCAAAAGTCTGTATGTGAATATTTGTAGCGGTTTCATTCACTGTCCCAAAAGCTGGGGAAAAAAACAGTTGTCAATGCATCCATCAGTGAATGGATAAGCAAAGTGTGGTATAGCCATACAATGGAATAATACTCAGTAGTGTACTAGTAAGACAAAGTACTGATATGCCCAGCAACATGAATAAATCTCAAGTGCATTATGCTAAGTAAAAGGAGGAACACTAGAGCAGTTACATACTACAGGTTATTGGGTGCCATCTTGGACGCTGGCTACACAGGCAGGGATTTCTGCATTTATAAATAAACTAGGGGCCCAGTGCACAAATTTGTGCACCTTGAAGGGAACTGTGGGCTGCAAGTCTGCAGCGGGCACAAGAGTGGGTCTCAACCCATCCTCTGCACCCCTACCTGGCCCCTCTCTCCATGGTCCCCAGTCCCCTGTCTGCCGGCAGCCCCATTCCTGCTGCCACCGCTCCCACTCAGTGACAGCGCTGGCCCCACTCACACCCACTGATGGTGTGGAGCAATTGAGGCCAGCGCCAGCAGTGGATGTGAGTAGGGATGGCACTGTCAGAAGGTGGGAGCGGCAGCTGCTGCCCAACTGACCCTCAGGAGCAGGGGGAGGAGGAGAAGCCCTGAGGGGTGATTGGGGCCAGCAGCCGCCACTCGCACCCATTGACGGCACTGAGTAATTTGGGCCAGCACTGGCACCAGCAGAGGGGTCAAGCAGCAGTTCTGGCGCCGGCAGTGGCTGCAAACGGGGCCAGCACTGGCAGCAGGTGCAAGTACTGGGTGAGACCATGGAACGTGGGAGCAAAGAATTTTCAGTAGCTCTCCCCAATGACAGCAACCAGCACCCTGCCTTGGTCTGGCACCCCTGCTCACCTGCTCCACCATCCTGCCATGGCCGATGCCCACCATGTTCCACATTCTACACCTTGGTGGTCAGTGCATGTCATTGTGACTGGTTGATTGGTTGTTCCACTGTTTGGTCTATTTGCATATTAGGGTTTTATATATATAGATACAAGTACTCCAACCCGTATTCAGGCTGTAATTTCATTGAACTGTAAAGGATTATTTCATAGATCTGAGAGGAACAATAAAACATTGATGTTTTATTCCAACTAAACAGAAATGGTTTCTTTTTTTTTAATCTTTATTTTTGAAAGTATGACATATGTTCTCCTTTTCCCCCATTGATCCCTTCTAGCCTACCCCCACCTCTTACCCCAGACCTGTTTCTTAGCAACATGAAAATATCATTTTCATGATCTGTACTCAGAATCACAGCTTATACAATGTCTATTTTACCTCTGTATTTTAGATTTATTCAACTGATGAATGTGAATAAAGGCTCATTTAACATTATCACAGGTGATCAGTATATCTGAAAAGCACACTCTGTAAATTCTAGCAATATGAAAATAAATTGTTTTTAAATCATAAGATGAGGCCAATCTAATCAGATATTTAAGTAATAAGTGCCTATTTTAGCCAAGCATATAGAAATAAGATAGAAAAGAAAAAAGGAGACAAAAGGACTACTCTTTTTAATATTTTAAGCAATAAAACAAAATTTAAAAAAAAAGAAATGAGATAGAATGAGAAAAATAAAAGTGAATGTGTAGGCCAAGTAAACACTTCAAAAATCAAAGCCCTTTTTCTAACATAGTTTCACCTTCTTATTGTGTGTCATCTACACATCTATCTTTCTACATTTTCTAAATCTCAAGGGCAGGTTGTCATTTTGCTACTGGATTTCATTTTTTTCAAAAAACCATATAAATACTTCATAAATCTGTTGCAATGTTTAAGTAGAGGCTAAAAATCATTATAATTCAATGTTCTCTAATGCCTTAAAGTTATTAATCATAATTATACTCTAGATTATAATATACATATTTATTAAATACCTTAGAAAACAGCATGGTAAGTTTTATTTATTGTATCTCTAGATTGCTAAAAGGAATGCCCACATAACAGCCCTTCAATGGGTCTTAAATACAGTTTTAAGTTGACTGTGAACAGTCTGAGCAAGTATAATTTTAAGTTATGAACTGGTCTTTAAACTTGGCTTGGTGTGGGAGTTGTGGGAGAGGAATATGTTCGCTAGTTTAAAGGGGATTAAATTCGAGGTCCTCAAATTCCATATCACTCATGCCTAAATCTAATCTGCCTGAAAACATGTGCTTCATCAAGACATTGAGCCTGATCTCTTTCCAGGCTCCTGGTTCCTAGGCATCTTCACTGTTTGTCCTAAGAAAAAGGCAGACACTCCTCTGGAACCCTGCTGTGGGGCCCGGCCCCAGGGTGCAATTTCTGCAGGGAAGCTGCCCTGATCAAAGCACTGCTTTGTGCCTCAGCTCTATCATTTCAAGAAAGAAGAGAGTTAAATCCCACATTAAAAAATGTGTAATACTGACCCGAGTGGTATGCTGTTACATGTACACCGATGGGTTGGAAATAACAATACACACTTACCTTATTCATTTTGTCTTTGTTAGAATTCATTACAGAGGAATCCAAGAACAAATGACCAGCCACTGTCCAAGGGTTCTAACAAAAAGGGATAATTCATAATCTCAGAGCTTTGACATAATAGCTTTATTCTTTAAACCTATTCCCTTTACTGTACTAAATGCATATATTTTACATAAACATATATTCTTTCAACAATAAAAATATAAGATAGGCAGTGAAGAATTTTTATTTTAGAGTTTTTTTTCCTAAAGCTTCTAAGGTCTCTGTTCCTTCTTTTGAGAAAAAAAAAATCTATACATTTATAAAGCCTTTTATAAATGTGCAGATACCTAATATGCCTGAACTTTAATTTTTATTCTATGACTCAGTGACACTAACTTTGGTTGCTTCATTAAGAGTACGAGATATATTCATTTAATCACACATTTAACAAAAAATGTATTCAGCATTTCCTGTGGGCCTAGCTGTACCAAATTATTATCTATGGTTTGTATTGCCTTGTGTGGGAATGTAAGCTGTGAAGATGGGGTGTAGGGGTGAGGGAGACAGATGAGGTTACTGCAGTATCTTGGAACTAAATAGTCTGGAAGCAGATCTGGAAGTTCTGAACAGAAACTGAAAGACTTACATAGTTCTTTCTATCAGCCACAAGAGACGTCATTAGGCAGCTATTAATTCTAAATCTTTCTGGGAGTAATTGTCCAGGTAGTGAAGGCAGCTGTGGAGATTGAACATGAAAATAAAACATCAAGTGGAATTTGACAGTAAACAAATCCAGTCTAGGCTTAAAGATGATGATGATCTCTGAGCTCATAGTTATAACAGGGGAAATCTTTAGTTATGCAGTAAAAGCAAAAATTTTAGTTATGTTGGCTTTAGCCAGCACCTGGACTAATTAATTTCCAGTATCTCTTCCAACAACAGGCTTGTATCAGAAGGTTACACTCCAAGCACAGAATTAAATTAAGAGGGTTTAGTTAGTTGATGATAATTGCTTAATGTCTCCAGAGTCTCCTCCACAATCTGGCTGTAAAAACTAAACCACTGAGAATTAGAACATTCTTGCTGCTGGTGGGAATGCTTTTTGTCGCTCAAGATTAGCCGTGAAGGATAGCGCAGGGCTGAATAAAAGACTGAGGACCACTCAGGTGTAGTGAGACAGTCTTTGGACAGTATCTCTCATCATTGGCACCTCCAGCAGAGGGCGGGCAGGTATAGGGAACAGAAAGGAAAAATGAGCATTTCTCAATTTCATTTACAGGCAGTCCTCGCTTTGAACACTCATGAGGGAACCATAACAATGGCTGTGCAAGTTGGACCCCTGAGCCAATCGTAATAATTGGTAGGGAAATTCTGATTGCTCCACAATCTTCAAAATGTTTTGCCAAAATTTTAAAACTCTTTTACTGCCAGTTATACATGTATGAGGAAAGGAAATAATAGAAAAATTAGAACTGATTTAGTACATTACAATTTGAAATCTTAAGAGTTAAAGTGTTTTATCTCTTTGTTAAAAAACATTATCAAGAGTACTTTGAACAGTGCTTGCCTTCTCTGAGTAGAACTTACAATAGGAACCAAGCATCTTTTCTATGCCTTGGCTAATTTCGAAATGTAGATCTGCTTCCAACATGTTATCGTTCGCACTTTCAGTGTCAACATACCCAAGGGGTCCTTTAGCAGAAGCTCTTTGGGACTTGTGCTCTAGAATACACCACACATTAGCTTCTTCAGGTACCAAAGCAACTACCCCAGATACTCATGGATTTACCACCAATCCCCGCCCAGACTCCACCTGCTAGTTCCTCCCTAAATCACCCCTTGATTAACTCCCCCGCAACAACCTTATACTGTAATTCCTCACTTAACATTATAGGTTCTTGGAAACTGATTTTAAGCAAAATGACATATAACAAACCAATTTTACCATTGGCTAATGGATAAAAACAAGAGTTAAAGTCCGAGGGCATATTTCTGGTCACAAAAACATCATTAAACTTCTAAATAAAGACCGTAAAGACTTCTAATAATTAAACATGGAAATAAATGTGAGCTATGCATACATTTAAGAAATATTAGTAAAAGCAAGTAAGATCCAATTCACTTATTGGCAGTTCAGGGTCACTGGCAGCCAGAGCCTCTCCCCGCAATTCTGGGCACCAGGTGGGACCCAGACATGCCCATTCGCCTCGCATGCACATCTTTGGGATGTGAGAGGAAGCCGAGTACCTGGAGAAAACCCACACAGACACGGGGAGAACATGCAAATTCCACACAGACAGTGGCCTCAATAACATAACCAAGTAATATTGAACGAAATGAAGTTATTTGAGGACCTGCTGTTCAGCCTCAAATACTCATTTGACTAAATTCATTTGGACACTACCCACCTTCTTGACACCTTCTAAGTTCTTTTTTATTTATTTTTTAATCCAAATTGATGAGTTTTCTATCATGACAGTTTTTTGGTAGGGACTTTGACACACAAATGTTGACTCTACAGGAATTGGAGGATGTGTTTGTTTATAACTCGGGTTCACTGAGAATCTGTAGTTTTACTCAACTGAATCTCCTGATAATGACCCTCAATAACGAGTTTTTCATGCCATTTATTCAGTGATTACTGTGCTCAGTTCCTGCTACTTCTTATTCTCTCATTCTCTTGCCATAAAAATTGCATATTTAAATGTCTAGCTGTTGAATTACAGCAACTAGAAATTAAATGTTTCTGTTATTATAACTACTACAATTTTTTAATATTTAATACCAGCAAATTCTGGGTGTGTGAAACATATCTTAAGGTATAATGGCTTTTGAATTATTCTAAATGTTCTTAAAAATACTAAAATACGCATTACTCACATAAAAAAACGAACTCTCAGGTTTGGAGTCAAAGCCTTCTTGAAATCTCATTCCAACTTGTGTCTCTGTTTAGCACGAACTTCCCTTATGGCGTCAGTTCTCCCGGTCCCACATTGGAATCACCTGGGAGCTTCTCTTTTTAAAAAGTACCTGGGACCCACCCCAATGCAGCGGCATCAGCATCACCTGGGGGCTTGTTAGCAGTAAAAACCCTCAGCCCACCCCAATGAGTCCCAAAACTCTCTGGGTAGAGCCCCAAAATCTGCATTTTAACAAGCCCCCCAGGTGACAGATAAACCCTAAAGTTCAAACGATTAGACTTAAAAGAATATAAAACAGAAATAATAGAGTTATAAACCAGGATAATGGAGGTAAGGAGTGAGGGAGAACAAAGCCAGGGGGTGAGGAAGATCCTTGGGAGAGAGAAAGGGAAGGAGCAGGGAAGTGATCAGAAGACTGGTGAGCGTGAAACTCGGGAACCTAAATGTTTGTTAGAACAAAGTGGGGAGCCTCCATCCACACCTGCATGTAGCCACACATGAGCAGATTGCAAACTTAAATTGGCTGGTTTAGGCAAGAGCTCATCTAGCTGTGTGGGGGAGACCCCGATGACTTATTTTTCTCTACCATAAAAATTACAGTCGACTAGAGTCCCTTTGAGGTAGAGATGGGTCACTTTTCTCACGTGTAGACTGTATTTCAGAATGAATAAATACTGAAACTCTGATCATTCCATAGTGTTTCTTCTTTCCAATGAGGCACTCAGAGAGTTGCCAAGTTGGTAAGACCCTTTGGAGAGTATTTTAAATTCTCCTCATTATCAAGTAGCGCACAGTGAGGTCCTACTATGCAGGTTTTGCTAAAATAATAACTTTGGCAACATACAATAGGAATGAGATAAAGGCAATTTGATTTCTATTGAATAGAACCAGGATGTTGGACATAGGGACACTTCTTTCATCACCTGGTCTTAAGACAAGGATTGTATATATTTACTTGCTGTACCCAGCCACACGTTGCTGTAGCTCAGTCTGGTTAAATGGAAAAGAAAGAAAAGAGAAAGCGCACGTTTCTAATATGTTTAATTGCACAATGCTTGTGGGTATACAATGCGCCCTTCCGGGCAGCTGCCCCTGACACGCCACCACCCTCACCTTGCCTGGCTGGTCTGGCCTTGCACATGTGCGCCTCTGCAGCCCAGGGCCCCCCAGCGCCAGCCTGCATCCCTGCTCCCCACCAGCAGCCCACGCCCCACATCCCGCGCCCCACATCCTGCACCCCGCATCCCGCACCCAGCATGGCCCAAAAGCCAGAGGAAAAAGGAGCAGAGGAAGCTCCCCCACCCTCACCTGCTGCACTCCCCAGGAGACCTCTGCCGTTGGTGTTGGGGGGACCTCAGCGGCCACCTGTGCCCCAGCCCTAGCCCAGCCCCGGCCCAAGGCCCAGCCCCGTGCTGGTTGATATTTTGCAACATAATTGGCATGCCAATTGAATCCCATCCCTGGCAGGTCGAGTGAATTCCAAAATTCTGTTGGATAAGTAACAGCTTCATCTGCTTCCACAACAGTGTCGACAGACTTGTATGTGACTGCCTGGCTTTGAATGTTACACTGAATAATATTGTTAAATTTGTAGCGTGTATTGCTTTTACGTCCAATAGATGGTGCTGTGTTGTTGTTTTTAAAAAGCATGTTTTTACCCGTTTTTTCAAAAAAAGCATGTTTTTACCTGTCACAGGTGTGACATCTATATAATGTATGTATATAAAAACATGCGCGTATTCGAATGCAATGTTGTGTCAAAATTTCAAAGCAATAGGTGAAGAACTTTCGGAGCTTTGAGATTTTGAACAAATGGACATTTACATTTTTATTTATATAGATTGGAAAATTAAGGTCACACTACTTGTTTTTATTTTATTTTTATTTATTTATTTATTTATTTATTTATTTATTTATTATTGCTTAAAGTATTACAACAAGTGATAGGTCTCCATTTTTTCCCCTTGCCCTTGCCCCCCCTCCTCCCTAACCCCCCAGTTTCTTGTGTCCATCGATCATGCTTCCATGCATGCATGCAAGTCCTTCAGTTGATCTCTTAATTCCGTCCCAACCCTCCCCAGCCTTCCAGCTGTAGGATGATAGTCTGTTCAAAGCTGTTCTGTCTCTGTATTTGTTTATATTTATCACTACTTGTTTTTAAATGGATTACCCAATCTTGGGGAGAGCCTAATTTAATTGTCAGGGTTAATTAACATCTCTATCTACACTGCCTGTGGGTCATTGCCACCTCGGCTCTCCTGATGTGGCTGCTTTTTTCATTGAGCCAGCAAGGAAGTCTCTAGAGCAAACCTGCTAACATACCAGAGTTTTATATGACACAAGATAATTACAAGAGTGGCATCCATCACTTTTGCCATATTCTGTTGGTTATCAGCAAATCCAAGATACTGTCCACACTCAAGGAGAAGGGATTACACAAAAACTTGAACACTGGGGAGCAGAATCATGATGGAGGTAGAAAGAAGGCATCTTAGAGACTGTTCGCTACAGGTCACTTATTTAACCCCATCTGTGAAGCAGGAGCTCATGCGGTTCACAAGTTGTAGCCCATGGGCTGTTGTGGGATTTAAATGAGTAGAAGACAGGTCTTGACACAATAATAGGTTCTCAGTACACAGCAGTTAACTCCTCTGTCCCACTCTCTCTCCTCCCCTCCCCTCACAGTGCTAGAAAATTTTTTTTGTTTCCTATTTTTAAATTATTTTTTATTTAGTTCCTTGATGAAACCTTATTTGTAAATTCTTAAATATTGGGGGTCTCTTTGGTCTTACTACTTGGAGGCTACTGCTTTTGGTTAGTGAAGGATACTTTCAGTAAAGGTAGTACAGAATACAATTTCTTAACTCAGTGTTCTGGATCAGGAGTATATTTTACTTTGAAGACTGGGAAATTCATTTCCTACAGTTGAGGGTAAAGAGTTAAGGAAAGAGAGAGAGAACAGCTGGCTAACCCCCACTGCCCTCCCTTGTCTCCTGGCCTCAGATCTCGGCTGTGGTCACCCTGCAGAGGTAGGATGGACCCCCCACCCCACCTTCAACCAAAATTGGTTTAGATTTCCAGACTGGTGGTGCTGCACCTACATCAAGGGTGTGAAAAGGGTTATTTCTCACATGATGAGGTTTTCCTGGGAGAGCAGGGCAGGCTCACAAGCAGGTCTGAAAATGGCCCGAGACATAGGAGGAAGGGGAGGCTGACTTTGGCGTTGATTGTGGTTAGAGGTGGGGCTGGCCTCAGGATTCCTGGGTAAGAAGTGGCTTGTGTGGACTGAGCATTCAGCAGTCACCAAGAAAGGGAGCATGTGGGTTTTCTTATTAGTCTGTCCAGATGTGGAAGAAAGAGGAAGAGACAGGGACAAGGCTTGGCATCTCTCAGCAGCCAAAATGGCCTCAGACATAGAAGAGGAGAGACCGCTCCGTGGCCTTCCCAACACTGCCCCTGCCCCCACTTGGGCTTATGTGAGACACGTGGGAGGAGCTGCTCCATGCTATAGAAGCATAAAAAATCTCACACATATAGCAGCGTGTGCCAGGTTCCTTCTAAGCATCCGCTCATTTAATTCTCGTGATAACCCTATGAGGTAGATGCACTAATATTATTCCCACTTTACACAACTGAGGCGCCTTCAAGTATCTTGCCCAAGGTTACCCAATGGCAAAGCCTGAGTTCAAACTTAGGTAGTGCCACTCAAGGCAGGTACTCCTAAGCACTCCACTGGCAGCCTTTCTGCAAACACTGATGCAATGACTGGTGAGTTGATGAGACAATAACTTCCAGCCAGTGTGCCAGGGTATATCCACATTCGGACCGTGTGTGAAATGTAGATTTCCTCCTACCACAGTGATGTGTCGGGTGAGGTTGAAGGAGAGCAGAGTAGGACTTGGAGGAAGGTAAGAGGCTCACTGTGATGTCAGCTGGTCCCCAAGGAAGGTCCTGGGTTGCTTGAGGCAATGACCCAGTCGGGACAGCCGACAGCTCTGTCAGACACCACCCAGTGGGTGCTGACAGGTGATCCAGAGGACAGGGGGACACTGTGGATGCTTTTGCAGACTCTGTGAGGCTGTCACACTGAAGCAGTGATTGTGTTGTGAGTCTTAAAGACTTGGTTAGTGCCTTTTGATCAACCTTCAAGTGAACAGCAAAAAGTTCTAAATTTTGAAAGTGTGTGGCAAACAGAGATTGTGGATGACTATGATAAAATTTCAGAGCTACCAGTGCCTTGTCATGAGTCTTTTTCAAAATGTGTGTGTGTGTGTGTGTGTGTGTGTGTGTGTGTGTGTGTGTGAGAGAGAGAGAGAGAGAGAGAGAGAGAAATATAGCTATCTATTTAAGAAAAATCCAAAGGGTACTTCACCAATGTCTTTTGATCTGAAATTATCTGTCTATCATGATCCAAGTAAAGTTGCGATTGTAAACAGCTAACCTAGACATTACCATCACAGAATGTCTGTCTTATCTCATCTTTAAAGTCAGAGACTTAGATTGAAAATGCAGTGGTTTTTAAACTAAAGATAATTTTTCAGAAGGAGAATAATGTATGTACTACTGTTCTATAAGAACTTGTGTAAGCACATTTGCCATTCTCAAAACAAACAACAAAAATCAAAATTAAATAATACACATGCCTGCTGCTAGCAATCAGAAGCGTCACCCTCACTGGGATTGGGGCACAGTATGTGATAATAAGGACATTGTCCCTGGTTCAGAACATCACTTCACCTTCTCTTGACTCCCTTCCTCTGTGGCCACCACCTCCTCCCCCAATAAATTAAATGCAGCCGATTACCTAAATGATTGCTGCCGAACTCTTACCAAGAGAATGAAAACCTCTCAGCACCATTATAGTCTGAAACAATAGAGATCACAGTATCCAGGCAGCACATACCAACTCAAAAATAAGTCAGACTCTCTAAGCCTGTCACCAGGTGAAGGATACGGTACAATTTCTTGCTGTAATTTATATATGTATCTCCTCCGAGTTGCTTCAGAGCTTAGGCAATGAGAATGAGCTAACCTTCGCTAAAAAGAAAGAGAAGTGTCAATGCCTGAAGTTAATCCTAGGTTTTTCCTTTGTCTAGTTGGCCCCAGGTCCTCTGTCGATGCTCCTGAGACCTGCCTTAAACCCTCCTAAGCCATGAGAAATGCCTGCAAGCTGTTAAAACACTCACTGTCCCGTGTAGTCTGGCTGGAGAGCTTTGATGGTTGGCAAATTCATAAACTTATTGTCAGAGTCAAGTCTACAGGAGCCTTGCTTGTTTCCACAGACAATGGCTCCTGCAGCTACAAAGTGAAAAGGAACAGCACGATTCAATTCACTTATTCATTTATTCAGCAAGTATTGATTGAGCATCAGTGTGTGCCAAGCACTGAGTATAGTGCATTGAACAATGAACAAAATGGAATGGCCTCTTCCAAAAGCGTGTGATTCAGTGAAAGATACTGACAATCGTATGTAAGCAGGCAATTACATACGATTGCTAAAGGCTGTGACCTAGGGAGAAGCCCCTGGCCCCCAGCTCCAACCCTAACCTACCAAACATCTCGACTGGTCAATGGACCTGACATAAATGTTTTCTTGATCATTGGGGGGGGGGGGTGGTTTCAGATTAAAGAGAGTGTTTTTTGCTATTTGTTGTTGTTTGTTTTCGGCAGAGAATTCTTCTTTTAAAAAATTTAGTCCAATCAGATTAGATATGCTGCGTTCAACCTGGTTTCCAATAGACACACGTGTTACTGTCCTCTTTTTTTTATTCTGGTTTCTGTTTTGCCTCCGGTCTCAATTTTCCTCTTCTCCCTACTTTTTCTCCCTAATTTTTCAGTTTAGAGGACAAATATGTTGAGCAACAATAAGCAGCAAATTCAGGAGCTGTTGGCCCAATTTCTACTGCAAATACTCTAAATCAGTTACTGATCAAGCCTTTGATTTAAGCATTATTCACTACTAACCCAAGCACTTTACTGTGATATAGTTTGCTTTCTTGTATAACTTTTTATTTTCTCTGGAGTTAATAATTGCCTCTTTTTAAAATTTGCTGAATTTTTTTGTACTTTCCCCCCAAAAGCTTTCACAGAGCTATGAAATGCATAAGCAACAGGCTTTCCGCATGCTCGATAAGATCTTCTTTGACCAGAGCACATGTCTAAGCAGCTGCTCTAAATAAATGATTTCTGAGCAGCACTGAGATAATTTTTACCTAAAATTTTAATTATATATTTACCTAAAAAATAAATTTTAGGTAAAAATTATCTCAGTGCTGCTCAGAAATCAGGAGCCTATTCAAAAGGACAGACTTTAGGGAACTTGAGGGACTTTTCTGGAAGAGTTTTGTCCACTCCTGCTTTCTGGACTTGTAGTATCCTATTGAATTCCTTCCCAAAGATGAATTATGGCAAGCCTAATTGGAATCTAGGCACTTGGTAGTCTCCTAAGCACCAATAATGACTGCAAGCCAGCTGCTGCTAGAGCAATTAGGAAAATCCCAACCCCCTGAGCTGATGGTCTCTCTACTTTTTAGCAATAAAACGAAATTGGAGAGACCCAAATAAATCATCAAGGTCATATCCCTATTAGTTCCCAGATGTGCCACTTAAATCTCTAACTTTCTAGAACAACAACAAAACAGTAATTATCTGTGAGTCATAAACCTTGTGATTCAGTTCTGTGATTACTATTTTTCTCCAACTAAATAAACGATATACACCCTTCATGATTTAATTTCAAACTCAAGTAGCCTACTCTTGCTGCTTAGCTACGGATAGAAGCTTGGATATTAATATGTCTAAAATGTGGGTTTAATAATTATTTTAGTCTCTCATCTTACTCTCACTTCATAGGAAATTATGGCCTCATTGGATGGTTGCTCTGCAGGCTGTAACCAAGTGTTGACCAACCTTGGTGAAGATTGTTTCATTGACTGGCAACCATCCAGGCTAATGTCAGAAAATGGAATTATTTTAAATCACTTCTATTATAGTAGCATAAGTCTTAGTTGATTATTCTCTCAATACAGATAGCTTCTTTCCCATTACTCAATTACAAAACACTATTCCAGTTATAAACAATTTAAGTGTGTATAACTAGCATTATCAAATATATTAGATTTAATTCTGTAAATATAAAATATAAACAAGCATAAAATTAGTGTTAATGGTATATGTTGCATGGTTGTTTTTCTTTTGCTGTTAAAGGAAAAAGACTCACATTAGAAATAAACACAGAATTTATCAAAGTCTATAAAATTGTGACACTTTATGGCATTCTATAGGACACTTTCATATCAATTATTTCATTTTGATTCACAGAAAGCTTTTGGGGGTGGTGGGGCAGATGTTACCATTTCTATTTTAGAGTTGAGGAAGGTTTATGTAAAAGTAAAGCACTTTGCTTGTTCTTAGAAACATGACAAAAAATTTGCAGAGCTGGGGACAAACCTAGACCTTATAAGCCCTTCAAGACAGTGCTTTTTATTGATAGGAGTTTTTTTTTCTTCTTAATTAAACTACACTCTGACATAAAGAATTAATTTTCCACTCAGATAAAATGGTATAACTATTCTCTTTCTGAACTAACCTCCACTCTTACTAACCTATTATCAGCACCTTTCCTTAAATATCTTTTACTCTAGTCTCCAAAGACATCCATCCATTTTGGCTCTAACCACCAGCCTACATGCAATCAACCCAACTGTTATGAGCTGAATTTTGTCCCTCCAAAATGTATATACTGAAGTCCTAACCTTCAACACTTTAAAATGTGACTGTAATTAGAGATAGGGCCTTAAAGTGGGTAATTAAATTAAAATGAGGTAATTGGGGTGGGGGAGTTCTACTCTAATGCCACTGATGTCCTTGTAAGAAGAGGAAATTTGGACACAGACAGAGCAATGAAGAACACAGCCATCTACAAGCCAAGAAGAGAAGCCACAGAAGAAACCAACCGGCTGAAACCTCGATCTCAGACTTCCAGCCTCCAAAACTGTGAGACAATGAATTTCTGTTAAGCCACCCAGCCTGTGGTACTTGGTTATGGCAGCCCTAGCTCACTAATATAGCACCCACACCTCTTTTCTTCTTAAGTTCAGCAAATATGCATTGACTGTGTACCCATGTCAGACACTGGGCCAAGAATTTGAGGCAATCTGAATAAACTTGCAGACACAATCCTACCCACATGGAGCTTACAGTGCATCAAGGGAGATGTTTTAAGGCTTACTAGTGAGCATGCCTTTGATTTAGAAGTTCCTCCTAAGGAAAACAAAGGGCATATTATTTTGCTATTGGCCTCTGATGTGCTACTCAAAGTGTGGTCCACAGACTCACAGCATTGGCATCACTGGGGAGCATGTTAGAAATGCAAGTTTTTGTGCCCCTCTCAGACTTAAGGAAGCAGAATCTGTGGGGTGGGGCCCAGGCATAAATATTTTAGTAAGTTCTTCAGGGGATTCTTTTGCATCCTGAAGTGTGAGAAGCACTGTAAATATATTATACTAGGGGCCCAGTGCACGAATTTGTGCACCTTTAAAGGAACTGTGGGCCACGAGGCTGGGGTGGGCACAGGGGCAGGTCTCGACCCATTCTTCATGCCCCTGCCCAGCCCCTCTCACCATGGCCCCTGGTCCCCTGTCTGCCAGAAATCCTGCTCCTGCCGCCACTCCCATGCACTGATGGCGCAGAGCAATTGGGGCTGGTGCTGGCAGCAGGTACGAGCAGCAACTGCTGCCCCTATTACCCCTCAGGAGCAGGGGAAGGTGGAGAAACCCTCAGGGGTGATCAGGAGGCAGCCACCACTCGCACCTGCTGACAGCGCCAAGCAATGGGGACCGGCGCTGGGTGCTGACAGTGGGTGTGAGCGGCAGCTCCAGTGCCAACTATGGGTGAGACCAAGGCTGGCACCAGCAGCAGATGCAAGTGCCAGGCAGAATCACAGCACACAGGAGCAAAGAATTTTCAGTAACCTCCAGAGGCTCACCCCGATGACAGCAACTGGTGCCCTGCCTTGGTCTGGTGCCCCCGCTCACTTGCTCCACCATCCCACCACTGCCAACACCAACCATATTCTATGGTCTGCCGCCTGCTGCTGATGCCCGCCATGTTTGTGCGCACCTCCTGGTGGTCAGCACACATCATAGCGACGGATTGTTTGTTTGGTTATTCTGCATTTGGTCTATTTGCATATTAGGGTTTTATATCTAATATAATAAAAGAGAAACATGCAAATTGACCGTTATCACCAGCCAATCAGAGCGGCTGTATGCAAATTAACCCAGCCAACAGCCATGGAGCTAGAGCAAACCAAAGGCTTCTGTTGCAACTGCCTGCCTAGGCTGGCTGAGCCTCTGCTCACAGCCACGCCCACCAGCCAATCAGAGCGGCTGTATGCAAATTAACCCAGCAAAGATGGAGGCTGGCAGGGCGGCTCTGCACTGGGAGCCTCCACGGCCGGCCGGCATAGCTGTGCCAGGTGTGTCAGCTCAGTGGGAGGCGGGGTCTGGCCTGGGGCCTCCTCGGGGCTTCCAGGAGCAGCTGTCCTGGGTCTGCTGCCTAACTCCACCCCCAGGAGCCTCCGAG
>PVJC01025961.1:0-24369 GCA_004026665.1 Murina feae | reverse complement strand
AAACAGCCTAAGTGCCCATCAACAGATGAATGGATTAGAAAACTGTGGTACATCTACACAATGGAATACTATGCTGCTGTAAAAAGGAAGGAGTTCTTAGCATTTGCAGGCGTATGGATGGAGTTGGAGAACATAATGCTAAGTGAAATAAGCCAGTCAATGAAAGAAAAATACCACATGTCCTCACTCATCTATGGATTATAATAACCATTATAAACTGGTGAACAAAAATAGATTCAGAGGCAGAACAACATCAAACAGACTGTCAAATTACAGCAACAAGGACAGGGACATGAGGGAGGGGGTAGGTAACAGATCAGACATGGGACTTTTGTGTATGCATTTAAGCATAACCAATGGACACAAAACACTGGGGGGGTAGGGGAGGCGGGGGGAAGGACAGGGGGAAAAAGAGATATATGTACTAATCTTTGTAAAGCTTTATGTAATAATAATTTAAAAAAAAAAGAAAAAAAAAGAAAAGAAAAATAGTTGGACAAAAAAATAAAGAAAGAAAAAAATAAATAAAATAAAACAGAAAAAAAAAAAATACAGGATGCGACCGGTCTGTGTTGCTGAGTGGTTGAGCATCAACCCATGACCATGAGGTCAGAGTTCGATTCCAAGTCAGGGTACATGCCCAAATTCTTAAAATCTACCCCAAAAGGGGAAAAAAAGACAGAAAATAATGCAATTTCTGTGTGTATTTTTGGTGAAATGGGATTAAAGGAATCTCTGCCCCACTTTTCCTTATGTTTAAGACTTTTTTCTAATTTGTATATATTGTCTTATATGAAGGAAGCTTCCCAGATCAAAATGAATAAAAAGCATCCTTCAGTCAACAACAAGCAAGTGTGTACGTGTGTGTAGATATGTATGAAACATACGTTTACAAACATTTTCTCATCTTGTATTCCTTGAACATTATTTTTTTTTTTTTGGTTTTCATTACCAAAATTAAAGAGGATTTTTAAAAGTTATCTCCACGTGTCAAATCTGCTAGGTTTCCATGTCTCTGTATAGAAAAGTGTGTGTGTGTGTGTGTGTGTGTGTGTGTATAGAATGAGTCCATTCATTAACAATTATACACCTGTAATATATACATTCATATTATATGTATAAATGCACACATAGTATTTGCCTTGATCCCACAATATGTATAGAACATTCTGGAAGGATGCACCAGAATTGTTTCTCTTAGGGAATGCGATGAGGAGTAAAAGAGAAGGAAATTTTCAGTCTTCTTTGTGTATTTTCTGTTCTATTCCCATTTATTTTGCATTTTAAACAATGTTTATATGTTATTATTGAGAACATTTTGAAAATTAGTTTAAAGTTTTAGATAAAACGACCTAACATTTAACACCCATAATGTTCCAGGGCTTGCTTGGAAGTTTACAAGAGACAGTGGTGTGGTGACCAAGAGGGTTGGTCTGGATGCTCTCCATATGAACCTGGGCCCTGACGTGGCTAGTCTCTGGGATGTGAACTAGGATCTGAACTCATTTTCTACTTTGGTGAATTAGGAATGAGAGTAGCATCTGCCTAAGAACCAACAAAAGTATGAAATGCATTCATCTCTATCAAATGTGTGGACCAGTCCTGGTCCTCTTAATGGTGCCCACTAGTAGGACGTTATCTCACTTTAACAAATATCATTACTAAGTTTCTTGGGAGAACATAAGAATTAAAGGAGTGGACACCTAGAGACCAAGCAGCATTCCTCACCTAAAGGGTTCTTCCTGTTTGTCTAGCAGAAGCCTGGGGGCTGAGAGCTAAGGTGAGTGAAGCAGGTTTAAAATGCACAGGCAGCAGAGTGAAAGAACAGCTCCTGATGGGGGTGGGTAGCTGAGTCTTGGAGGAGGCTGGGCATGGATACACACCGAGATTTAGGTCCTTGGCTACTGAAGCACTGTGCTGACAAGGTGTGGCCCACAGAGAATTTGAGTGGTGAGCTTGGAAGCCTGTAGAGACATCGATAATGCTGATTGTGGATATCTAATAATACATGTTGGGTTATTGTTTATAGAACTTTTCACATATTAATTCATTTAAGCTTCACAATCATCTTCTATAATATTATTATCCCTATTAAATGATGAGGAAACTGAGAGGCAGCAAAGGCAAGAAATTTCCCTAGGTGGTTCAACTCTACAGCCTGTTATCCATTGGCCCTATATTATTTCTGAGTGATAATGAAGAACTGTGTGTTCAAAAATATCCTAGCCCGGCTGGTGTGGCTCAGTGCTTGAGTACCATTCCATGGTACCATGAGGTTATGGTTCAGTTCCCGGATTGAACAGTAGTGGGTGTGCTGGAGGTAGCCAATCAATTATTCTCTTTCATCGTTGATGTTTCTATCTCTCTCTCCCTTCTGCCCTAAAATCAACAGTACCCAAAAATTGGGTACTAAGAGCTGACGAAGGCCTATCAGTCATGCCTAGGGGAGTAGTAAGCAGTATTTATCAAGGGAGAGTTGACTCCCCTTGCATGTTACTTTCCACCTTTATCCCCCAACCCTGTGGGAGAGGTGGGAGTCAAATTTTATCTGAAAATGTGTTCCCTTAATTTTGAAGGACATTCTCCACAAATTTGCCTGCTGAAATTGTACAGCATGTATACAGCTAAGATAAAAAGTTATGTTTCATAAAATTTCCCCTGATATTCCCATTGGGAACTAGAAATCATTTGCCTAACTTTGTGTTCTAAAATCTATTCTATAATAGTTTCTTCCAAAAATGATAAGCTCATTAATAAAAATGGACATGAGGGGTCTGGGGTGTCCAGGAAAGATTAAGGATGGAAAAGAAGAGAGGAGAGGAGAAACTTATTTGGAGGAAAAGTAGATAATTTTCATTTATTTATGATATAATTTTGATAAATTTTCATGCTGTCACATTAGAATAATTACTCCAAACCCACGCGCATTTGGGGAAATTCAGGCAATTGCTGGTGTTTTAGGTGAGGGAATGTATGGAGCCCAGAAGAGAGGCAAACTCCATTTTTACCAGCTGATCACTGTGGAGAGAGTTAAAGGACTGGAAGTCACTTCCGGGACAGGGAAATAAAGCCTTCCACACGAAATGTCTTGTCCCCTGGAAAATTCCCGTCGAGCAGAGCATTTGTTTGACTGAGTCATTAGAAACCAGTAGTAATTTTTCTAACCTAATTGAAAACAACATTTAAATAATTTTACTAGTCAGAAATTGATCAAGTTTAACATGAAAGTGGAAAGCAGGAAAACAAATTGCCCCTGCTAGCCAATTTATTAGCAGTTCTAGGCTCTGGATATAGTTCATCTTGAATTTGGATAGATCTATCTATCTATCTATCATCTATCTATCTATCTATCTATCTATCTATCTATCTATCTATCTGTTATTTTTTATTTTTATTGATTTCAGAGAAGAAGGGAGAGGGAGAGAGAGAAAAAAAACATCAATGATGTGAGAATCATTATTTGGCTGCCTCCTGCACACCTCCTACTGGGGATTGAGCCCACAGCCTGGACATGTGCCATGACTGGGAATGGAACAATGACCTCCTGGTTCATAAGTCAATGCTCAACCAGTGAGCCATGCAAGCCAGGCTTGATTATAGTTTTTAATCTTTATCTTTATTTGGTCTATGAGCATTTACTATCAATATGGTTTGGCAGCCACTAGAGCATTTTATCATCTTTTTTATCCTATGTTACAGAAAATAGGAGAGGATAAAAGAGTAATTCTAAGGGGGTAAAAAGGCATCTTGGAATAAATTGGGCTGACTCAATGTGTAAAACCCTTTGAGAAAATGAATATAAAGCACTTGGTTGTTTATTGTTCTATGACTCATTTCAGCCCGTTCATTATGTAGCTGACACAAGACATATGTGATTCAGTTATTTTGTGTCTTCGTAGTACTGAAATTATTCAGTGGAAAGCATACATTAAAATCATGACACGGTCCCTAATGGGAGAATAATCTTGGGTCTACGCCCAGGTCAAGGTCGGGAGGAAAGTCCCACACTCAGATTCCTGGGATGCCAGTATCCAAAGAAAGGGGGCAAGGAATGTTAATTCAAAAGCTGTACATAGGAGTCAGCCACCTGAGCCAGGATGTGGAGATCCCAGCAGACTCATGTGTATTATGTATCCCCTTGGGTAGGGAAAACAAAAGAAAAAATAAACAAATGGGATCACATTAAACAAAAGAGCTTTTATCAAAGCAAATGAAAGCATCAACAAAATATAAAGACAACACACTGAATGGGAGGATATGTTCACCAGTGATGCATCTGATAAGGGGTTAATATCCAAAATTTATAAAGAATTTATATAATTCAACATCAAAACAACAAGCAATTCAATTAAAAAAAATGGGCAAAGGACCTGAATAGACATGTTCTCCAAAGAGGACAAAGAAAAAGCCAAACAGGCATATGAAAATATGCTAATAATCAGAGAACTACAAAATTAAAACTACAAGGAGATATCATCTCCAACCTGTCAGAATGACTGTTATCAGTAAGCTAGAGGTCCGGTCCGATGCCCGAGAATCATGCAAGAGTAGGTCTTCCTTCCCCCGGCTACTGGCACTGGCTTCCCTCTGGCACCTGGGACCTGGGCTTCCCTTGCAAACCTGGTTTTGTCTGGAAGGTCATCAGAAAGGACATCCAGAAGGACTTCTGGTCTAATTAGCATGTTACTCTTTTATTATTATAGATTGAAACAACAACAAACAGATATTGGTGAGGATGTGGAGAAAAGGGAACCCTCCTGCACTGTTGGGAATGCAGACTGGTACAGCTACTGTGGAAAGCAGTATAGAGTTTCTTCAAAAAGTAAAAAAATGGAACTGCCTTATGACCCAGCAATTCCACTTCTGGGAATACTAGTATATCGGAAAAAACACAAAACATCAATCAGAAAGAATATGTGCACCCCTATGTTCACAGCAGCATTATCTACAATAGCCAACATTTGGAAGCAGTCCAAGTACCCATCAGTAGAAGAGTGGATAAAAAATTGGTGGTACATTTACACAATGGAATACTATTTGGCCTTAAAGAATGAGGAAATCTTACATCTTTGTGACAGCATGGATGGATCTGGAGACTATTGTACTTAATGAAATAAGCCAGTAAGAGAAAGGCAAGTCCCGCATAATTTCACTCATAGGTGGAATCTAATGAACAAAATAAACTAAATAAAATAGAAACAGACCCAAAGATAGAGAACTGACTGACAACTGTCAGAGAAAAGGGGGGTTGAAGGGACAGTTGAAAAATATGAAGGATCTAATTTTTTAAAAATCATAGACAAAAACAGTATGATGATTACCAGAGGGAAAAGAGGATGGGGGAGATAGACTACAGTAAAGGAGGGATAAATGGTGATGGAAAGAGATTTGATATTGGGTAGTAAACACAGTAGTCCCACATACAGATGATGTATTATAGAATTATATACCTGAAACCTATATACTTTATTATTTTATTTATATATTTATTTAAACATTTTATTGGTTTTTTGTTTTTTTTTTTTTACAAAGAGGAAGGGAGAGGGATAGAGAGTCAGAAGCATCGATGAGAGAGAAACATCAATCAGCTGCCCCCTGCACACCTCCTACTGGGGATGTACCCGCAACCAAGGTACATGCCCTTGACCGGAATCGAACCTGGGACCCCTGAGTCCGCAGGCCGATGCTCTATCCACTGAGCCAAACCGGTCAGAGTTATATGCTTTATTAATCAATGTTGCCCCAATAAAGTCAATAAATATTAAATAAATTAAAAAAACATAACAATAATGCAATGTTTGTAGAACACATATTTAAATAAAGTAATAAATACAGTCAACAGAAATAATCTACATACATTAAACCTTGAAAGCCCATGGATTTTTGCAGGTTTCAAAAACAAATGAAAATAGCTTAGTCTTTTTTACTACGTAGCATGCAAGTTCAGCATTGAATAAAATATTGGCAAAGTCACAATTTAGTTTCACGTCTCTATCTAAAGTAAAATAATTCAGCACATATAAGCCAGAGTGGATAAAAACTCCATTTGAATTTTGCAATAAATATGCTCTATCAAGAATAACTTTCTGCTCACAAACATAGCTAATGAATTGCAATCCTGTGATATTCTTTGCTTTCCTGGGTACTCCACTTTTAGAATATCTAGAAAACCTGAGGGGAATGCTTCTTTAAAAGGAAGGGGTATTTATTTTTGAAACAATTAGAGTCCGTTATCTCAAATGTTATCTATTTGATAAAGCCAAGCCCAAGAACTGAAAAACAATGCCAGCTTTTATAAACTGCCACTCCTTATCTGACTGCCAAATGTATACTTTTGGACCTTGGAAGACCTCTTTTGGGAGAAGAAAATGGCAGAAAAAAGCAGGGAAAACCTACTTAATATTTTATGGCCTTATTAAAAGAAAGTCTCTCCTTTCATTAACTGTGGGGAAAAAAACCACCATTAATATAGAAATGGCAGCAACCAACTGGAGGAGACCCCGTAACTGCACCTCCCAAGATAACAATATCGGCATATCAGTAACTGGTTTTCCCCATTTTAATGATACTTTTCAAATACGGCTCATGATTCAGTAGGGGCCAGTAAAACTTTACACTATCTGCTTAAGGATTGCTGTCTCTTTTGGTTCATGTTTTTAATTAGAGCTTCGCTCTAGATTAGTCCATAGACTGAATTACCCCAAACTCTTAGCTTAGCAGCCTTTAAAGAGGAGGGGGAAGGCCAGGCTGGCGTGGCTCAGTGGCTGAGCATCAACCTATGAACCAGGAGATCCTGGTTCAATTCCCAGTCAGGGTACATGCCCGGGTTGTGGGCTCAATCCATAGTGTTGGGCATGCAGGAAGCAGCTGATCAATGTTTCTCTATCTTCGTTGATGTTTCTTTCTCTCCCTCTTCCTTCCTTTCAGAAATCAATAAAAATATATTTTAAAAAAGAGGGAGAAGGGAGTTCCGGAAATGGGTTTTGTCCAGTGTTGTTGTCTTAAAGAATTCCTCAAGTTAGTGCAGAAAGGTGGTGTGAAAAGACAACTTTCCCAGTATTGTCATCCCGAAAACTTGCTTTCCTATGAGCCACCGGGATCATGAAATAAGGCGAGTAAGTGGTGGAATTCATAGGCACCCATTCTAAATGGCCAGCTTATTGGAGGATGTTGATTCTAAAGTATAAGAGACCAAGGAAATAAACAGTCACTATGAATTTTAAAATCAATCTTGGGGCAGTCAATATTTTCATCACTACACAGTTGACATATTTTGCTTGCAAAATTTTAAAATTATTTCTTTAAATATGTTGAAAATTTTTATGATTGTTCCTTTCATATATGTAGTTAGGTTGAGGTCCACCCTTAATTTCTTTTTTCTTATGACAAGAACAGATCCATGGCACTTTCAGAAGCATGTTGCCCTCTGAATTAAGGAAAAAAAGGAACATTTCTGTCAATGTTTGAATACAAAGAAAGATAAAGCGGGGATAAAATGTAATCCTTAGAAATACAGACTTTTAAGATATTTGAGCTAATAAAAATATTCTAAATATTAGCTTGTATCTTAGTTGCTGTAAATTAATCCATCCATAATGCCTCACCAGGTACAAATGGTATTGAATGAGGGATTTCTCCTGGAATGTAAGAGGCACTGAGCAGATGTGCTTGGTACCAAACGATTTCATATTTCAATGTGACAAAATAGATGAGCCACATAAAGCCTAATTTCAGTTGCAAATTGCAAGCTGGAATAAGTTCCAGAATAGTAAACAATTAGCTGCTTTATTTTCTTTTTAATAAGACTAAATTACCAGATAATATCTACTAGCATCAACTTGGCTAATAAAAATCTGTTTAATAGGATTTGCCATTTTTCCAATTGCTATCCTGATCAGCTTTGCATTTTGATTATCTCTCAACTTTGCCTCAATTTTCTCATAGAAAAGCTCTCAGTGGTAATTGCTTTAACATTTATTCCAGGTCAAGTGGTTAAGTATGAATAATGATCTGTCAGAAATGTACAGTAGTGCCGTCGGTAGAGCAATTACCATTTAGTTGGAGATTATGATGGCCAAAGAGCACATTAACTGGGCACAATAAACACAACAACAGAGAAGAAGGGGGCAAAGGTACTGACTGTTTGCAAAACCTATGCCTGTTGTGTGTGTGCCTGACAGGTATTAATTGTCTTTCAAGACCAATTAACCATACCCCACAATGGTCTTCCCAGTACACAACAAATTAGGAACTTTTCATTACTGATAAAAGGAGAGAAAATGTTTATACAGCTCACATTCAATATTCCCCAAAAGGTTGTCTTGCTATATATTCTGCAATGCTGTGCATTTCCAAGGCTCCTCATTTCTCCCAGGAAGGCCCACAATGGGACGGTATGAGTTGTCTATTGTAGCGAATCACAGATTAAATTAATGCTAATGGGAGGTGACAACACCTGCTTTTGTTGTCAATATTACTACAAAGGCCCAATTTTTCAAAGTGTCTTTCTGTAGAAGAAGCAATGAATAAGGCTGTAACTCAATACAGTGCTACTTGGGGGCAAAAGGTGATAAAAAGAAAATACGGTGTTTACCCAATCAACACAGCCTTGTTTAGCTTCAACTCCCTTAATATCTGAAGCTAAGGGAAAAACTTTCAAACCAATATTCAAGTGCAGATGAAAAACAGCTTTTTGCTGAGAGGGAATTCTGTAGCCGGTGACTCTGTAGCCAGCTCCGCATTTCAGTAACTCCTGAGCCACGTCCACATGGGCAGGAGCAGGACCTGGCACATTTCCCTTCTGCTCTCACTGACTAATGTCTAGTGAAAAGGAATATGCTCAGATGTTAATTTTAATGGAAACCTGCTCATAAAAGTGACCACAGGTCACCAAGGACTATTTATGTTTACTTAGCTCAGAAAAAGGTCCTGGGATCCTACTTCGTGTAGAATGAGACAGATGAAAAGATGCTAATAATCAGATGGTTATGGGTGCACAACTGGGAGTCACAGGCCTTTGGGATTGGCTCTCATGGCTCCATCTGTCACCAACTGTGGCTCCAGGTCTCAGTGTTCGCCTCGTAAGCAGGGGTAATTATACACAAGGTGTGGCAGAAGTAGGTCTATAGTTGTTTATACAGAAAATAATACAATAATCTAATCTAATAAAAGAGTAATATTCAAATTAACCATCATTCCATTACATCTAAGCCACGCCCACCAGTCAAGCCATGCCCACCAGCCAATCAGAGCAGCTGTATGAAAATTAACCCAGCCAAGATGGCGGCCTGCAGCCAGGGAGCTAGAGCAAACAGGAGGCTTCCATTGCACCAGCAATGGAATTGAAAACGCCTGCCTAGGCCAGCTGGGCCTCCGCTCAAGGCAACAAAGTTTCAATTATAGAAGATAAACCCCAGGAACCTGATTCCAACCAGCCTCGCTGGGATGTTGGGTCAATGGGAGCTGTGAGCAATGTGAAAATGGCTCTCAGCCCTCACCCAGGCTGGCCAGGCACCCCAGTAGAGACTCAAACCCTGAAGGGGCTGTGGGCAGCCTGAAAATGGCCCTCAGGCCCTCACCCAGGCTGGCCACACCCCCATGGGGTAACGGTTCCCACTGGGGGGCTTGGCCACCAGCAAACAGCCATCATCCTCTTACCTAGGCTAGCCAGGCACTCCATCAGGTGGACATCCCCAGAGGGGTCCCAGGCTGTGAGAGGGCACAGGCTGGGCTGAGGGACCCCCCCAAGTACACAAATTTTTGTACACTGGGCCCCTAGTTCTATATAATAAAGAGCTAATATGCTAGTTAGACTGGGCAGCAGAATAACCTTCTAGAAGACCTTCAGAAATGACCAGTGGGTGGGGTCGAGAGGCAGCTGGGGCTGTGAGGGCCAAGCCCCTTGCACGAATTTTGTGCATTGGGCCTCTAGTTAATAAATAATAATACAAGAATACACTGAGCTTCATGTACTCATGACTGTGAACATACTTTGGCCTCACACTGTATGTAGCCTACTGTCTGACATGCAGATACAATGACATAAAGAACATGAAGTGTCAGTAGAGTGTTGGGCACATGGTGAATGTTTATTCAATGTTCCCGTTCACTGTGCTCTGGAAGCTAGAGAGTCAACATTATAAAACCCTGACTTCAGAGAGCTTCACATTGGATTTGTATCCAGCAAATAAAATAGTACCCTGTACGGGACGACTGCCCACAGTAGTGGTGGGGGAGGGGCAGGCATGGGAGGCAGACATGTTTGAGAAGAGTCTGCAGGGCTTTCTCTCCTGGTTGAGAAGGGGAAGAGAAAGTTGAAGTTGCCCAGGACACTGAGCTGCCGCCTGTCCTCTGTGTTCCTTCAACCCTCAAGACGTATTAAGGTTTATTCTCCAGTATTTACCACTGGACCGCTCACCCACTGGCTCTACCTTGCTCCCGAAACATGTCCAACATGTGATTTCTTCTTATGGTAGGTAGTACGAAAGCAAGTAGCTCCAAGATCAAATACTTAAGGGAAACACTGTGCTTACCAAAGTTTTGTGGTTTTTTTCCCTACTGAAGTTCTCATGTATTTCTTAAATTACTGATCATAATCAATTCCCAGGAAAAGGAAGGGGCTGGTTTGTGATGTCCCACAAATTTGTGTGACTGCAGCATGATTTTTTTTCCTGGTGGATCTCATGGGCCTAATGCTGTGAGGAGCACACCTAAGGCAACATCGGTGCCCCAAGCTGTTCTCATGTTGGCCACACATGCACGTTTAACAGCCAAATCCAACAACTTCTTCTCCCTCTTTGTTACTTTTACGAAGAGCACAGGCTATCAAGCCGGGCTCCCTGCTGAATCCCACTGCACTGCCTGAGCTGGGACAACTTACTTAGTCTTCTGGTGAGTCAGGCTCCTCAGCTATAAACATTAGAACTTACATCACTGTGTTGTGACAAGGTAATGCCAGTGAAGTGCTTAGTTCAGCACCTGCTAAACACTATGTAGTGGTTTAGCTATTACAGCTTGACATCATGCTTCCTCCTTCCCTGTGCTTCCTGGAGATGTTTCTCCTGGCATCATGCTGTCATCAGTTTTCCATCACACTCTCTTCTATCCCTTCAGTGCTCAGAGTCTATCCATTCCCTTATCACATTTCTTTGGAGGAACAATACCAAAAATATCACTTATCCTTGTTTTCCTTGTTGTCTCCTAAATATCTACCCTTACCTTTAGGTCTACAAACTAGGTTTACAGATATGAGTATGGGAAACAGAGCGTTTCTTCTTGTGTTATCATTTATTAAGTACTAGAGGACTGGTCCACATTCGTGCACACGGGGGTGGGGGTTGGAGGGTGGTCCCTCAGCCTAGCCTGTGCCCTTTCACAGTCCGGGAGCCTTCAGGGGATGTATGACTGACAGCTTAGACCTATTCCTTGTGGGGAGCAGGCCTAAGTTGCAGTTGGACATCCTCAGCGCTGCTGCGGAGGCAGGAGAGGCTCCCACTACTGCCACTGCAGCCTCAGCTCGGCTTGTGACTGAGCTGTGCTCCCCTTGTGGGAGCACACTGACCACCAGGGGGCAGCTCCTGCATTGAGCATCTGCTCCCTGGTTGTCAGTGGGCATCATAGCGACTGGTCATTCCCCTTTTCAGTCAATTTGCATATTACCCTTTTATTATGTAGAATTTAGTTTCCATACAAACAATGGTGTAACTGCAAACCTACAATTGACCCACCTTTAAAACTGTTTGAATTTTTCAAAACTGAACTCAGATCCTTCCCATTCCTCTGCTGGGCCCATCTACATAGATGTCTTCTGTGTCACTGTGCATTGGGTTTTCCACCCCAAAACTTGGAATCATCCTGACTCCTTCCTTTCTCCAACTGCCCCTCACATCTGACCAATGGCCACTTTTCTCCAAATCATCCTGCATTTTCTTCATCTCATTGCTCAAGTTTTGCTACCATTGAACCTTTTATTTATAGAACTCTCTAGAAATCTCTCTATGTTACACTCTAACACAAATCTATCCAGTTCCTTTAGGATGAGTTTGAACTCCTTACCATAATTGCCAAGCCCCTTTGTTGGCTGCTATGTTATATAATATCTTCTTCCTTTTTCATACTGGAGGCTATTAGCTGGGCTATATTCCCCATCTTCCTCTGCAGCTGGTTATGGAGTATGCCTATGTTCTGGTCAATGGAATGACAGAAGAAGTGATGTATTCTTCTCATTAAACTGACTGGGCATGGGATCATTGTGTCTTTCTGGCAGGAGATGACAAGAACTGGATTATCTCTCTTGGGCCAGAGATTGAAAATCACATGTCAAGGAGAGCAGAGGCCTCTCATATGTACCGCCATTCCCAGTCTATTCATCCTGGACTATTATGCTAGGGATAAACAACTCCTCACAAATTTAAACATGTTTTTTGCCATCTTTTTATTATTGAAGAGTGGACACTATCCTAATTATTCTGCCCCTTAAGGGTTGCTACTTCACTCTTTCACTTCATTTCCAGCAAACTCCATTCAGTTCTTCAGAGGTACCCCTCACTTTGCTATATTTGGACTTTGCACACACTGTTTTTTGTTTGTTTGTTTTTTTATTTTGTTTTTTTGGGGGGTGATTATTAGCATATATTTTCTCCTCTGTCCTCCCTTTGACTTGAAACTCCAATATATCCCTCAGGTTTTAATGGAACGACACTTCACCTGGGAAATCCTCAAGCACTATCTCTGACAAGGACACCTGCCATGCACTCCGAAGGCACCTGGTGCTTTACCAGCCATGACATGGGTCCAACATTATTTCCATCGTTGGTTCAATTCTCTCCAGTGTTCAGTGGTAGGGACTTTCTATCTTCCTCACTGGTTTCCCCACTGCTTTGCAAGATGTCTGGTACATAACAGACCCTCCATACATCTTTGCTGCATCAACAACTGAAACTCAGTAGGACCAAAACCAACTTAATTATCTTCTCTCCCTAGCCTCTGTTTTCTTGCCTGTGATTCATGTCTTAGTTAATGGTAATTCCCACTCTCTAGATACCGCAAATAGAAAATGTAGTGGATTAGTCCTTATTCCTTCCCTTTCCTCACTTCTCACCCTTAATTGGACAGCAAGTTATTTTTAAGATACCTCTGAAATGCCTCCTAAATAATCTTGGGTCTTGACTCCTGCTGTCACCTTTCTTCTCTAACCTGGACTACTCTAGTACATTTCCCATCGTCTCTCTCCAACACTGTTCCTCCTATGTCCAGCACTTTCTCCCATATAATTCACAGCTGATTACACTGGCATCCTTAAAAATGGTAACTACTCTCCACTGCAAACATCTGACAATGGTTATCTATGTATTCATTTTTAAACCCGACCTCACTTTATCTTTCTACATTTATTTATTTCCTCATCTTAACCTAGGGCCGTGACTCTCTCACTCTGAGCTGCAGCAGTTTGTTAAAGTTGAAGATTCTGCAGTTCCCACCACTCAAAGTTGGGAGAATCAGAGTTGGCCAACAAATCTGCATTTGTGGAAAACACGAGGGGGTGATCTGAGAATCACTGTTTGAAAACACTGATTGAACCAACATGAACTGGTTTTAGCCCAAGTGAATACACCATGCTATTTTACACCAATGAACACATACCACTTTCATTTCCTGGAAATATTCTTTTCCTCCAATGGAGATCAAATGTTTCAAAACTCTAGAGACTGAAATGTCTGGGGTCATAAATTTGGATGCTTTTGCCCTAACCGGTCTGGCTCAGTGGATAGAGTGTCGGCCTGCGGACTGAAGGGTCCCAGGTTTGATTCCAGTCAAGGGCATGTACCTTGGTTGCGGGCACATTCCCAGTGGGAGCTGTGCATGAGGCAGCTGATCAGTGTTTCTCTCTCATTGAGGTTTCTACCTCTCTATCCTTCTCCCTTCCTCTCTGTAAAAAATCAATAAAATATTTTTTTAAAAAAAGAAATCTGGATGTTTTTTTCTGAAGGGAGAAAATCAAAAGAGGATTTGGAGCACAGAGTTGACATATTTTGAGCTTATTTCAAGAACATTAATCTGGAAGTAGCATATAGGAAGAATTGTATAAAAAAGAAACTAGCTAGGAAAAGTTTCTATTTTTCCTGAAAACAGTTTTTTCGAAGAGGTGGCAGTGAGAGAGAGAGAGAGTGAGGTCTAAAGAAGAGTAAAGGACCCCTCCATGTTTTCCAGTCTGATTGGGAGTCTGGTGGCACCAGCAAAAGAGAGATAGATGTTCGGGTCACAATAACAGCAATGAAAATAAGAGACTAGACCAGTGTTTCTCAAAGAGTGATTCGTGGACCAATACCATCAGTGGCTCATTTTCACTTGTTAGAAAAGAATAACTGTTCATTAGAAAGAGAAACTGTCAGTCCACTTGATAGACAGCTTTAGAAAAAGGTTATCATTCCATTGCCTGGATCTTCCTCTGCTCTGTGGTTTCTTAGGGAAATGCAGGTGCTCTCTTTAGGTCCTCTCTCTAATTTAGAGAGAGGACCTAAAGGCCATTAGACTGCAACCAGAATCCATCAAATGCAAGTGGCTCTTCACTGTCTACAATTAAGCAAATGTTAATGCATCAGTCTGATACTCACAGTACTCCTCATTCTTGACATGGATCTTCCTCTTTAATTTAACTTAACTTGTCCCATTATGCCATGCTTTTCCTAAAATCTGCTGTTTGGTCATATGCTTTCTATTACTTGAAAATTTCCAGCTTCTCCATCTATCCAGTGCTCCTCCTCCTCATGTTTTTCTCATCATCATCATTGTCATCAGAAATACTATTCGTTGATTGTTTATCATGTCTAAGACACTGTTAACCCCTCAGATTCATTACCCTAAAACACTGTGAGATAGATATTCTTGTACAGAGCCCATTTCTAATAGCCTCTCTTCCAAGAGACCTCCTTTAACCAATAGAATCCCAGTCATGTCACCATCACTGAGTTAAAAAACAAAAGAAAGAAATGCAAATTTTCAGGTCCTGCTCCAGACCTACTAACTCAGAAACTCTGTGGGTGGGGCCTAGCAATCTGTGTTTTAACAAGATTTTCAGCTGATTCTGAAGCATGCCGATGTCTAAAAGCCATTGGCCAAAACTGAAGGCACCATGAAAGCAAGGTCCCCAACAGGCTTACCTATCACTGCCTTCCCAGTGACCATCACCATCCCTGGCATAGATAAATAAATAGCTGTACTGAATGAAAAACATTGTCTACCAGCTTCTGAGATATTACTTTATGTTAGCCTGCATGTTAGGTCACTGCATGTATATGAAAAATTAATCATTATAATACAATTAGAGGCCTGGTGCATAAAAATTTGTGCACTCAGGAGGGGGGTCCCTCAGCCTGGCCTTTGCCCTCTCACAGTCTGGGACCCCTCAGGGGATGTCCACCTGCTGGCATGCCTGGCCAGCCTAGGTGAGGGGCTGATGGCCATTTCAGGCTGCCCACAGCCCCTGCAGGGTTAGGGTCCCTACTGGGGTGCCTGGCTAGAAGCAGGTATCTGGGATTTATTTAATGTCTATAATTGAAACTTTGTTGCCTTGGCCCCCTGCTCAAAGCCTGGGCTGCCCCTGGCTACCTAAGGTCCCAGCCCAGCAGGTATCTTGGGTTTGTTTATCTTCTATAATTGAAACTTTGTAGCCTTGAGTAGAGCTCAGGGCCAGCAGGGCCCTGGCTTCCTCCATTGCCCAGGGAAACTCCAGCTCCGTGGCTGCCGCCATCTTAGTTGAGTTAATTTGCATAATTGCCTCAGATTGGTTGGTGGGCATGGCCTGTGGGTGTGGTTTGTAGTTGTAACAGAGTGAGGGTCAATTTGCATATTACTCTTTTATTAGATTAGATGTGCTAAGGTCCTTTTTCTTATTTTCACAAAGGAGAAAACTTTTAGAGAGGTTAAATCTTGGTGAAGATTCCACAGCTGTTGGACAGGTGAAGAGTCAGTCAGAACTCATGTTGATAGAAACTGGGCAAATGTTCATTACCTCAGAGGTTTTCAAATGGCATGTAGCAGTACATTGTTGTGCTACAATCATTTTTAACACATGCAACATCTAACCATTTAGTCAGGAGCACAGACTTCTTTTCCCTTCTATTGTCTAATAAATAAATGACATCAACCAACTCAACAGTATTCATCAGTATGAATGAATCAAAATTATACCTATCTCTTTTGTGAGATTGGAAAAATATATAATATATTTTTGGTCTGACACAGAATTTTAGTAATGAGTTTATGTGTGACATGAGATGAGAAAGGTTGAATCACTGGGCTGCAATGGGAATAAATAAGCATAAATAAGATGCAGAGAAATTTTGAGGAGAAATTAAAGAGAGACAGCATCAGTCATGTCATTTGGCATTTGTCTAAGTAAAGCAGGAGATATGGTCTCTGTAGTGAGAAGACAGGGGATGAGGAAGAGAATCAAAGGAGTCAAAATGTGAGGAGCAGCCTGTATATCTTCCTGTAGCCCCACTGCCTTCTGCAGGGTGCATCTCTGTGATTGGTCCAATAATGATGACTTTGGAAACCTTCCTCTTTGAAGAAATGTCAGAATGAATTATGGGCTTCCTTAGACCATGTCCCATAGAAGAAAGAAACAACCTGAGATTTTTGTGTTTTTTTCCTCCCCTAAGTTATTATAGTTTATCAAAAGAGAGAGAGGAAAAAAATAGACTTGAAAGAAGGAAAACAAATTGATTCTATGCAATAGGTTAACTAAATAATGATTTTATATTATCCTATACTAGAGGCCTGTTGCATGAATTTGTGCACTGGTGAGGCCCCTCGGCCTGGCCTGCACCTTCTCTCAATCCAGGATCCATCAGAGGATATTGGAGAGCCAGTTTTGGCCTAATCCTCACAGGCCAGCCAAGGGACCTCAGCAGTGCATGATCAGGGCTGGGGAGGGACTTTAGGAGGGCTCCAGAGCATGTCTGGCCCACCTCGCCCAGTCCCAATCAGTGGACCCCAGCAGCAAGCTACCTACCCATCGGGGTGTCTACCCCTTGTGGTCAGTGCACATCATAGCGACTAGTCAAACAGTCAGACACTTAGCATATTAGGCTTTTATTATACAGGATAATAAAAGGCTAATATGCAAATCGACCAAACAGTAGAACAACCAGTCGCTATGACATACACTGACCACCAGGGAGAAGATGCTCATTGCAGGAGCTGCCCCCTGTTGGTCACTGTGTTCCCAGAGGAACACACTGACCACTGTTCAGCCAGAAGCCCACAAGCTGGGCTCACAGCTGGTGCACACAGTGGCGGTGATGGAAGCCTCTCCCGCCTCCGAGAAAGGGCTAAGTATGTCCGACTCTCATGGGGAGAGGGTCTAAGCCATCAGTCAGACATCCCCTGAGGGCTTCCAGACTGCGAGAGGGTGCAGGCCAGCTGATGGACTCCTAAGTGCATGAATCTCATGCACCGGGCCTCTAATAGGATATAAACTTTTGTGACAAATACTATACTCATCTGTAAAAGGGGACACTGCAAGCTAATTTCTATATAATAGTTACAAAAATATTTGAAGTCAAAACTTTAATCAAAATAATCTGGATTCATTTGTACAAGAGTCATTTATTTTGTCAATGAGAGTGTATTATAGGCAAATCAGTTGAATTTGAATGGGAGTGGTATTTTAAATAGATATTGGCATTATCCTGGAATATGCTATTGCAGAATGAACCCAGACAACATATTAGACACAATACTAACTTAATTACATTATGAAAATTCTAAATGTTCAAAATTCCTTTGTGTTAACTGTGATGTCACTTTATTCTTTCCTCCTATTCACAATACTAACTGAGGTCTCCATACTTAGTATGAACTACAAAATGTTCATACAAACAAAATGTTCTAACATCAGGTTAGAATTATACACTCCAGCTTGTTATTTCATTGATGACATCAAATGATGTCCTTATTTTGGTTAGTTTTTAAAAGCAGTTGGCATTCATTTCAATTTAAATTCTGATGTCCACATTCCTTTTGTAATCTTTAAATTAATACCATCAATAGAAGTTGCAAATTTTATGCTCTACTTATTAACCATCCATTAATATTTTCTTTCACTTTGATCCTTTTTATTCTTAAAACTAGGAGCCCAGTGCACAACATATTGTGCACTTGGGGGTCCCTCAGCCTGGCCTGTACCTGCCCAACCTGTGGCCAGCCACCTGCCCATCATGCCCCGCCCACCTCACACACACCACCTGCCACCCGTCCATTGTGCCCCACCCACCCCACAAACCTTGGCCCATCACCTGCCCAAAACGTCCTGCTCACCCTGCTGCCTGCACTACACCTGCCTCTGCAGTTCCGCTGCCGGCCTCCATCTTGGCTGAGTTAATTTGCATATAGCCACTCTGATTGGCTGGTGGGTGTGGCTTAGGCATCCCATAAAAACAGTCAATTTCAATATTACACTTTTATTAGAGTAGATTTCAATAACCTCTTTTGCATCCCAGACAAAAAGACACCCACCATCCTTGTTAGATGCAGGACAAACACCCCACATGCTAAGAAATTGCAAGTGGGAACAAAGAGCTGAGCAGTGACTCTTACAGTTATTTATGAAGTCATAAATTGCCATTTTGTATGCTTGCAAAATATAATTTAATTACAGTTAATCAAAGTAAAAATAAGGCAAGCCCCGAGCGCAGGAGGAGCACACGACTCCTGCACATGCGGCCATTGCCTGTGCATCGCGAGCGCAGCTGCGCCCGAGTCCCTGCTGCTCGGGGGTCGCGTCCCATTCCAGACACCGCTGAGCCCAGGGAGGATGAGCTGCTCGCTCTGCACTCTTGGCACCCACGTCACTTCCCCACTGCAACAGGTGAGGGGAGGGCAGAGGTGGCGAGGGCGCACAACCCTGAGACTGAAGAGCAGCAAAAGGTCTGGAAGGCCCTTGGGAGCCAGACCTCACCCCTGCCAGGGACCTGCTACTTCAGCTGTAGTCCCACAGTCAACTAGTCTCCAGCCACCCTGGGTGCAGGCTCCTGTGAGTTCTGAAGCATGCTCTCCTCTGACCAGCCCAATGCCTTGGCCCAAGGCACTGCAACCACACAAGCAGCAGACAAGTGAGCAGCCTACCCCTGTCCAGGGAGCAGCAGCTCCATGACCAGCCTGCCCCAGGCCTAAGAGCAGAAGCCTCAGTGGCAGCCCCCTGTCCAAGGATCAGCAGCTGTGTGAGCAGCCCGTTCTCCAGTCTGAGAAGCAGCATCCACGTGAGCAGCCAGCCTCTCCCCTGTCTGAGGAGCAACCCACACTAATCCAAGGAGCATCAGCTAAAAGCATCTGCGCCTGTCCGACGAGCAGCAGCTGGGTGAGCATCCCAAATCTATCCAAGGAGCAGCAGTCACAGGTGCAACTCACTCCCACCTGAGGCGCAACAACCATGCAAGCAGCCCATCCCCCATTTGAGAACCAACAACTGAGCAAGCAGCCCATACCTGTATGAGGAGCAGTTGCCCTGTAAGCAACCTGCCCATGTCCAAACAGCTATAGCCTCACAAGCAACCTGCTCCATCTAAGAAAAGCAACAGTGTGCAGCCAGCCTAGATCCAAGGAGCAGCAGCCATGTGATCAGCCCACCTCTGGCCAAGGAATAGCAGCTGTGTGAGCAGCTTCCATTACCAGCCAGAGACACCTCTCCTGCTAACAGCACCCACCAGAGGAGCCACTGTCATCTGAGGAGCAGCCATCTTGAGAAACTACTGCAGCCTGAGGAACCACCACCAACCAAGGAGCAGCCCCTGCATGACTCGACATCTATATCAGTCAGTGAGACCAAAAATGGGTAGACAAAGAAACCCGCAAAGAAAATAAAAGGAGGAATAGTCAGAAAAGCAGCTAAGTGAAACAGATGCATGCAATATGTCAGAAAAAGAATTCAGAATAAGGGTCCTAGAGTGCATGAACCAGATGGAGGAAAAAATCAACAACTTATGTAAGAATCAAGAAGAAATGGATGAAAAAATCAATATTTTATGTAAGAATCAAGAAGAAATGAAGGGTGATATAGCTGCCATAAAGAACACCATGGAAAGTTTCAACAGTAGACTAGGAAAAGCAGAGGTCCGAATTAGCAAATTAGAAGACGGAAGCAAAACACACCCAAAATGAACTGCAATTAGAGAAAAAAAATCAAAAGAAAGGAGGAGAGCCTAAGGGAGCTATGGGACAACCTGAAATGAAGCAACATACAAATAATATGGATGCCAGAACAACAGGAAGAGGAACAAGGATTAGAAAATATATTTGAAGCAATAATCTCAGAAAACTTCCCTGAGATGGGGAAGGAAAAAGTCACACAAGCACAGAGTGTCCCAAACAATGCGAATACAAAAAGACCCACACCAAGACACATCATAATTACCATGGCAAGTGTTCAGGACAAAGAGAGAATCTTAAAGGCTGCAAGACAGAGACAGAAAATTACATACAGAGGGGTTTCCATTAGATTATCAAATGATTTCTCAACAGGAACACATCAGGCCAGAAGAGAATGGATAGAAATTTACAAAGTGATGCAAAGCAAGGGACTGAATCCAAGATTACTCTATCCAGCAAGGCTATCATTCAAAATTGAAGGGAAAATAAGAAGCTTCACAGACAAAAAAAGGCTAATTCCTAAAAAAGAGGAATTTATCTCCACAAAGCCAGCAATGCAATTAATGCTAAAGGGACTGGTGTAAAAAGATGAAATAAAAAGGTAAGAAAGAACACAGGCACAAAAAATAAAATGGCTACAAACAAGTATCTTTCAATAATAACTTTAAATGTAAATGGACTAAATGCTCCAATCAAAAGATACTGAGTGGCTGAATGGATAAAAAAAAACATGACCCATATATTTGCTGTTTACAAGAGACTCACCTCAGAATAAGGGACTTACACAGACTAAAAGTGAAGGGATGGAAAAATATCTTTCAGGCAAATGGAAATGAAAAAAAAGCTGGGGTAGCTATACTTATATCAGACAAAATAGACCTCAAAGTGAAAGCCATAACAAGAGATAAGGAAGGCCACTTCATAATACTAAAGGGATCGATACAACAAGAGGACATAACCCCGATAAACATATATGCACCCAAATGCAGGAGCACCCATATACATAAAAAAAACTCCTGGAAGATATCAAGGGAGAGGTAGACAACAATACAATCACAGTAGGGGACTTTAATACACCTCTGACATCCCTGGATAAATCCTCTAGACAAAAAGTCAGCAAAGACACAGCAATCCTAAATGACTCACTAAATCAGATGGACTTAATTGACATCTTCAGAACATTTCACCCCAAAGCCGTGGAATATACGTTCTTCTAAAGTGCACAGGGACATTTTCAAAAATAGACCATATATTGGGTCATAAGCAAAGTCTCCCCAAATTCAAGAAGATTGAAATCATATCAAGCAGCTTCTCAGATCACAATGTCATAATATTAGAAATAAACTACAATAAAAACAATCCAAAACATTCAAATTCTTAGAAGCTGAACAGCATGTTATTAAATATTGATTGGGTTACTAATGAGATAAAAGAAGAAATTAATAATATCCTAGAAACTAATGACAATGAAAACACAACAATCCAAAACCTATGGGACACAATGAAAGCAATCATGAGAGGGAAATTTATAGCTCTGCAGGCCTACTTCAAAAAACAAGAAAAAATGTTAGTAAATCATCTAACTTTACAACTCAAAGAATTAGAAAGAAAGCAACAAGAAAAGCCCAGAGTGATCAGAAGGAAGGATATAATAAAGATTAGAGCAGAAATAAATGACATAGAGACAAAAAATATATACAAAAGATCAATGAAACCAAGAGCTGGTTTTTTGAAATGATAAACAAGATTGATGATCCTCTAGCCAGGCTCACCAAGAAGCAAATAGGAAGGACCCAAATAAACAAAATCAGAAATGATAGAGGCGAAATAACAACAGACGCCACAGAAATAGAACAGATTGTTAAAAATTACTATGAACAACTCTACTCCAAAAAACTAGACAACCTCGATGAAATGAACATAGTCCTAGAAAAATACAACATTCCAAAACTCAATCAGGAAGAATCTAAAAATCTTAATAGGCTAATAACCATGGAAGAAATTGAAGCAGTCATCAAAAGCTTCTAGCAAACAAAAGCCCAGGGCCAGACGGCTTCACAGGGGAGTTCTACCAAACATTCAAGGAACAACTAAAACCTGTCCTCCTGAGACTACTCCTAAAAATTCAAGAGGAAGGAACACTTCCAAGCCCATTCTATGAAGCCAGCATCACCCTAACACCAAAACTAGATAAAGACATCACAATGAAAGAGAATTATAGGCCAATATCCCTCATGAGCATAGATGCCGAAATCCTCAACAATATCCTAGCAAATCAGATCCAGCAGTACATCAGAAAGATCATATACCATGACCAAGTAGGACTTATCCCAGGGATGCAAGGATGGTACAATATCCACAAATCAATAAACGTGATACATCACATAAACAAATTGAGAGATAAAAACCACATAGTCATATCGATATATGCAGAAAAGGCATTTGACAAAATCCAACACCCATTTTTGATAAAAACTCTCAACAGGGTGGGAATAGAAGGATAATACCTCAACATAATAAAAGCCATATATGACAAACCCACAGCCAACATCATACTCAATGGGTAAAAACTAAAACCATTTCCCCTTAGAATAGGAACAGGACAGGGATGCCCACTCTCACCACTCCTGTTTGACATAGTACTGGAAGTCTTAGCCATTGTGATTAGACAAGAAAAAGAAATAAAAGGCATCCAAATTGGAAAAGAAGAAGTAAAACTGTCCTTATTTGAAGATGACATGATATTGTACATAAAAAACCCTAAAGACTCTGTTAAAAAACCATTAGACTTAATAAATGAATTCAGCAATGTAGCAGGATACAAAATTAATGCTAAGAAATCTATGGCATTTCTATACACCAATAGTGAACTTATAGAAAGAAAGACTAAAGAAGCAATCCCATTTACCATCACACCAAAAAGTTAAGATACCTAGGATTAAACTTAACTAAAGAGGTAAAAGACCTCTAGTCAGAAAACTACAGAATGTTGAAAAAAGAGATAGAGGAAGACATAAACAGATGGAAGAACATACCATGTTCATGGATTGGTAGAATCAACATCATTAAAATGTCCATACTACCCAAAGCAATCTATAAATTCAACGCACTTCCCATTAAAATACCAATGGCATATTTCACAGACCTAGAACGAACTCTCAAAAAATTCATCTGGAATAAAAAAATACCCCGAATAGCTGCAGCAATCCTGAGAAAGAACAAACTAGATGGGATCTCCAAATCAGATATCAAGCTATATTACAAAGGCACAGTGTTCAAAACTGCCTGGTACTGGCACAAGAACAGACATATAGAACAATGGAATAGAATAGAGAACCCAGAAATTGACCCAAACTAATATGCTCAATTAATATTTGACAAAGGAGGCAAGAACATACAATGGAGTCAAGACAGTCTCTTCAATAAATGGTGTCCGGAAAATTGAACAGATACATGCAAAAAAAATGAAACTAGACCATCAACTTATACCATACACAAAAATAAACTCAAAATGGATAAAGGACTTAAATGTAAGATGGGAAACCATAAAAATGCTAGAGGAATTTAAAGGCAACAAAATCTCAGATATATGCCGAAGCAATTTTTTCACTGACACAGCTCCTAGGGCATGGGAAACTAAAGAGAAGATAAACAAATGGGACTACATCAAAATAAAAAGCTTCTTCACAGGAAAAGAAACCATTAACAAAACAATAAGAAAACCCACTGCATGGGAGAACATATTTGCCAATGTTATCACCAATAAAGGTTTAATCTCCAACATTTATAGGGAACTCATACAACTTAACAAAAGGAAGATAAACAATCCAATCAAAAAATGGGCAACGTACCTAAATAGACACTTTTCAAAAGAAGACATACAGACGGCCAAAAGACACATGAAAACATGCTCAAAGTCACTAATTATACGAGAGATGCAAATCAAAACAACAATGCGGTATCATCTCCCACCTGTCAGAATGGCTATCATCAACCAATCAACAAAAGACAAGTGCTGGAGAGGATGCGGAGAAATAGGAACTCTCCTGCACTGCTGGTGGGAATGCAGACAGGTGCAGCCGCAATGGAAGACAGTATGGAGTTTCCTAAAAAAATTAAAAATGGATCTCCCATTTGACCCTGTGATGCCACTTCTGGGAATATATCCCAAGAAACCAGAAACACCAATCAGAAAGGATATATGCATCCCTATGTTCATAG
>PVJC01025960.1:0-24377 GCA_004026665.1 Murina feae | reverse complement strand
TTTTTTTTTTTTTTTTTTTTTTTTTTTTTTTTTTTTTTTTTTTTTTTTTTTTTTGAAAGCTTTTTATTTCACCTTTAATTTTAAATGATAGCCTTGCTGGACACAGTAGTTTTTGATTTAGGCCTTGGTTTTCATTTCTTTGAATACTTCATGACATTTCTGGCCTGAAGAGTTTCTGTTAAGAAATCTGCTGACATCCTAATGGGAGCTCCTTTGTAGGTAATTTTCTGTCTCTCTTGCTGCTTTTAAGATTCTTTCTTTGCCTTTAACATTTTCCATTTTAATTATAATGTGTTGAGGTGTGAGTCTCTTTGGGTTCATCTTGATTGGGACTCTGCCTCCTGAACTTGTGTGACATTTTCCTTCACCAGTTTGGGGAAGTTTTCTGTCATTTCTTTAAACAGGTTCCTTGTTCATTGCTCACCCTCTTCCCCTCTAGTACTCCTATAATGAGGATGTTGTTACAATTTCATGGTGTCTCAGAGCTCCCATAGGCTATCTTCCTGCTTTTTAATCTTTTTTTTCTATTTGCTGCTCTAATTGGATATTTATTTCTACCTTGTCTTCCAAATTGCTGCTTCAACCCTCTGCTTCATCCAGTCTACTTTTAATTTTCCAGTGTGTTCTTGATGTCAGATATATCATTCTTCATTTCTGTCTGGTTCTTGTTCATGGTCTTTCTTTTCATGCTGTTGTAATTGCACTAAGTTCCTTAATCATCTTTATAACCATTGTTTTGAACACTATGTCTGATAGGTTGTTAGCTTCCATTTCATTTAGTTCCTTTTCTGGAGATTCCTTCTTTTCCCTCCTTTGGGGGTTGTGTCTTTGTATCCCCATTTTAGCTGTCTCTTTGTATTTGCTTCTATATGTTAGATAGAACTGTTATGCTTCCCAGTCTTTGTGGGAGGGACTTATGTAGAAGGCTCCAGTGTGGAGTCTCTTTGTTCACCTGAGCTGGGTGCTCTAGGAATGCCCCTTGTGTGCATTATTTGGGCTCGCCTGTTGTAATTGAGACTTGATTGTTGATGTACCCTCCATCTTGCTACCAGAGAGGTTCATCTCCAATGTCATCGTGCCAGCCATTATACAGGTGCTGACAGAACAGAATAAGATACAACAGAACCAAATCAAAACACCGCAAAAATCAAGCTATTCAATGCAACAACAACAGGTACGACTACAAAGGAAAAAGAAGAGAAAGCAAAGCAAAATAAATAAATAAATAAAAAGGATACTAAAAGATACACAACCAAAGACTTAGAGGGGATATAAAGAAGACGATGAAACAATAGCTATATGGAAGCAAGGAGGAAACTTAAAGAACTAGTATAGGAGGAAAAAAGTAGAGTTAACAAAATAAACAAAATAATAATCAATTTAAAATGTTGAAATAACCTGGCTTATGTCGCTCAGTGGTTGAGTGTCGACCTATGAGCCAAGAGGTTATCAGTTTGATTCTCAGTCAGGGCACATGCCTGGACTGTGGGCTTGATTCCCTAGTGGGGGTCATGCAGGAGGCAGCCAATCGATGTTTCTCTCTCATTGATGATTCTCTCTGTCCCTCTCCTTTCTCTTTCTCTAAAATAAATCAAACATTTTTAAATAGCAAAAGCAGTAATGGCTGTATTAAGATATAGAAAGGAAAAATGAAACAGATAAAATGAGAGAAAAAAACAAAATAAAAATTAATAAGTCTAAAGTAGAATAGTATCAAAGGAAATAGAAATTAGAAATATGCAAGAAAAAAGAAAAAAGTGGAAAAAAACCAATGAAAAGCAAAATAATACACACACAACTATAAAACAAAATAACACACACACTCACACACTCCAAAACCTTTGGGTTTGCCATTTGTGGAGTTCTCTGGATTTTGCTCTGATGTTGTTGAATCTGCTCCCTTGGTGTGTCTATCCTAACCCTCCTGGGAGCTTCTCTAGTGCAGGTTAATGTGAGTCACTGTCCCTTGCTGGCCCTGGGCAACCAGATTGAGGTCTGAGAGATTGAAGCCCCTGGTTATCCAAAGGTCAGGGACTCTTTAGACCAGACGCTGGGTCTGCCTTGAGGTTCACAGTTCTGAGCTATACACCTTTCCCCCTCAGAGCTGGTCCTACAGGTGTCATCTGCAAGTGCTTGGTTCCCACTGGCATTCACTTAACTGTGTGGTCCAGGCTGTGTCTGCAGAGGGTGCATCTGAGGTCTGGGTTGTGTCCTTGGGGAGCACATGTGCAGGGTTCTAGGTATGGCCCAGGCCACATCTAGTCTGAGTGGTGGTGAGGCTGGGTGCCTAGCTGCTGCTGCTCCCCGCAGCCTCCTCCCAAGGAAGACCTTGTAAACCCTTCAAGATGGCGTGGTTTCTGAGGCAGAGCTGTGCCCACCAGGGGAGTGCCCGTGGTGGTAGCAAGTGCTCTTCGGCCATAGCCTGAGCTGCCCACCCCTGAGACTCCCGTGTGATCAGACTGTCCCTCACATACACAGTCACACCTGTCTACACACTCATCCTCTCACTCCCTCAGTCACTCACACTCTCACTCCAGTCCTGCCAGCCACCATGTTAGAGTCTTATTTTGTTTTTAATGTTGAACCATCTTGCATTAATAGGATCAGCATGCTTGGTTTTGATTTTTTTCTTTTTAGTCACTATTGGATCCCCTTTGCTAATATTTTATTCCATCTATATTCACAGGTGAGATTGGTTAATAATCTTCTGTTTGTGTACTGTCTTGGTTCTGTTTGGTTATGATTATATTAACTTCAGAAAATGATTTTAATCTGTATAATAGTTTATATGATATAGAAATTATTCTTGAAAAGTTGGTAAACCTCATCTGTACAACTCTGATTCGGGAGTATTAAAGTGGGTAAGGATGATTTTTTTACTACCATTTAATTTTCTTTAGTGGTTATTGAACTATTCAGATATTTTGCAAAGCCCTAAATTAAATAAGCATTTAGAAATAAAATACAAATTATTCTAATTGATCCTAGAAGAGGTAGAAAAAGTAAACTAGTAACTATAGAAGAAATAAAGACATTTGTTGCAAGGCTACCTCTGAAAAATGTAACATAGGCACATGGTTTCACAGTTGCTCAGTCCTCAAGTAACAAATAATCCTACATTATATAAACTGTTCTAGAGTAGATGGTGCAAACTAAAGTTTCCTTAATAGCTTTGTAGTAAGAAAGCATTACACTGACACAAATCTGATAAAGATAATGCATATAATCCTGGACCAGTGTCACATATAAATATGTATGCATATACCTTAAACAAGATGTTAGCAGATAGATCCAGTTGGACATTAAAAGAATACTATGTTATAAGTGACTAAAGCTCTTTTCAAGCATGTGAGGAGGATTCAATATCTGGCAATGTGTTAACAGAATTTACCATATCAGTAGTGGTAGAGTAACACTATGGTTATGTCAGTCGTTGTAACTATAAAACTTTTGCAAAATTCAATATTCAGTATTTGACAAAATTTAATTTTCATTTCTTATTGAAATTCTTAATAAAATTAAGGAAAGAAGGAAACTTCCAAGCATGGAAAGTATATATAATTTAGTACCTGCATAAAGGAGTTTTGCTTAATGATAGACCACATGTGTCGGTGGTCCCATCTAATCTAATAAAAGAAAAACATGCAAATTGACCAAACCTCCGCAATGCCCCAACCACACCCACCAGCCATTCAGAGCAACTATATGCAAATTAACCCAACCAAGGTGGCGGCCGGCAGCCACGGAGCTGGAGCAAGCAGGAGGCTTAGTTGCCCCGGTGATGGAGGAAGCCAAACTTACCGCCAGCTTTGGCTGGCTGTGGCCTCCACTCAAGGCAACAAAGTTTCAATTATAGAAGATAAATAAATCCTAGATACCTGCTTCCAGCCAGCCTCACTGGGAGCTTGGGTTGCTGGGGGCCATGGCCAGCCTGCAAACAGCCATCAGCTCCTCACCCAGGATGGCCATACGCTTATGGGGTGAGGGTCCAACTGGAGGGCTTGACCAGACTGCAGACAGCCATCAGCCCCCTCACCCAGACTGGACAGCACCCAAGCAGGAACCTCCACCCTGAAGACAGTGTGGCTAGCCTGAAAATGGCCCTCAGCCCTTCACACAGGCTGGCCTGGCACCCCAGTGGAGACCTTCACCCTGAAGGGGCTGTGGCCAACCTGCAAACAGCCATGTGCCCCTCATGGAGTGAGGGTACCCACTGAGGGGGGCTTGGCCAGCCTGCAAACAGCCATCAGCCCCTCACCCAGGCTTGCCAGGCACCCCAGTGGGAACCCCACTCTGATCTGGGACACCTTTCAGGGCAAACAAGCAGGATCCCACCCATGCACCAGGCCTCTATCCCGTGGACACAGACAATAGTGTGGTAAAGGCTTGGGGAGGAGTGGGAGCTGGGTGAAGGGGATCAATGGGGATAAAATGGGAACATCTATAATACTTTCAACAATAAAGATAAATTTAAAAAAATAAAATGAATCAATATGATCTTCAAGATACTTGTTAAAGCGAAAAAATGAGCAGAAAAATGTGCATATGTGCTATCTAATCTAATAAAAGAGTAATATGCAAATTAACCCTCAAGCCATTATACCCACAAGCCATGCTCACCAACCAATCAGGAACAGATATGCAAATTAACTCAACTAAGACCTGGAGTTGCCCCAGGCAATGGAAGAAGCCAGGGCCCTGTGGGCCCTGAGCTCTGCTCAAGGCTACAAAGTTTCAATTATAGAAGATAAACCCCATATACCTGCCAGGCTGGGACCTTGGGTTGCCAGGGGCAACCCAGGCTTCGAGTGGGGGACCAAGGCAACAAAGTTTCAATTATAGAAGTTAAATAAATCCCCCAGGCACCCCAATAGGATCCTGAACCCTGAAGGGGCTGTGGGTGGCCTGAAATCGACCCTCAGCCCTTTACCCAGGCTGGCCACACCCCCATGGGGTGGGGGCCCTCATGGGGGGCCTTGGCAAGCCTGCAAACAGCCATCAGCCCCTCACCCAGGCGGGCCAGGCACACCAGCAGGTGGACATCCCCTGAGGGGTCCCAGACTGCAAGAGGGCACAGGCCGGGCTGAGGGACCCTCCTCCCTCGAGTGCACAAAGTTTTGTATGCAAATTGACCCTAACAGCAGAATGACTGGGAATGACTGGTCACTATGACACACACTGACCACCAAGGGGCGGGGGCAGATGCTCAATGCAGGAGCTTCCCCCTGGTAGTCAGTGCACTCCCACAGGGGGAGCTCTGCTCAGCTACAAGCTACACTGACTGACGGCTGCCAGTACAGCAGTGGTGGTGGGAGCCTCTCCCGCCTCAGCAGTGCTAAGGATGTCCAACTGCAGCTTAGGCCTGCTTCACGCTGACAAGTGGACATCCCCCGAGGGCTCCCAGGCTGCCAGAGGGATGTCTGCCCGCTTAGGCCTGGTCCTCCAGGAAGCAGGCCTAAGCCAGCAGGTAGACATCCCCCAAGGGGTCCCAGACTATAAGAGGGCACAGGCCAGGCTGAGGGACCCCCCCTCCCAGTGCACAGATTTTTGTGCACTGGGCTTCTTATTCTAGAATAAAATGAAGAACAAGAGAGGGATTTTGTGCCTCTGCCCAGCAGCAGGCTGACTAATAACTTCCATCTCAGGACTTCTTAGTTCTGGGCTCAGCTGCTGAATGACTAATTCAAATAGAAGTATGAGAGAGATGCCCATGTATACTTGGGCTTTTGTCAGATTTGGAGATAATCTTTTAGTATTGAGGACTCGAGTGATAGAAAAATCTATCACAGAAAATCAGTTAACTGGTACCTTTGGACAAGGGAGTGGGATTTGGGTTGTGGTGAAGGAGTTATGGGTGGCAAAGGGTCTTTAACTCTTAACTGTATGTGACTTTATATTTTGAATTGGTTATAGTCAGAATGTATTCATGTATTATCTATGTCTTTAAGGGGAAAAGAGAATCAGGTTTTTCCAAGTAGCATAAAGAAAGGGTCTTTGGGGGCAGAAATAACGGGATAGCAATGATAAAGTTGTAAAAAGTTTAATCACAGAACACTGAAAATATACATGTGACAGGAACAGTGTGAAGTGGTGGAATATAAGGCTGCAGAAATTGGTGGGAATGAGTTTACGGGTACCTTGCATCCCGTCAAAGACTTCGGATTTTGTTCATAGTTGGTGAGAGACGAATTAAAGTTGAAATAACATCCTATATAATAAAGAGGGAATATGCAAATTGACCAGCACTCCAGTCAATTTGCACCCACAGCTGAGGTGAAGTTCCCATAACGAGCCTTAAGGAGCAATCAGCAGGGACCTGAGGCTGTGCGCCCACCCACCTCCTGCATGGGGCTTGACAGGAGACCTCAGGCTGCTCCCTCCTCACTGGCACCAGGCCAGAGGAACTCAGGCTGCACCCTCTTCTCTGGTGCCACGCCAGGGGATCTCAGGCCATGCCCCCCACCCTGGTCCCAGCCAGGGAACCTGAGGCTGTGCCCCCCACCCAGCAGGACTTGACAGGGGCCCTCAAGGTGTGCCCTTCGCCCTGGTGCTGGGCCAGGGGACCTCAGGCCATGCCTCCCAACCCAGCACCAGGCCAGGGGACCTCAGGCTGTGCCCCCTGCCCCGGCGCCAGGCTGGGGGGTTCACAGGCCACTCCCTCCACCTAGCAGGGCTTGATGGGGGACCTCAGGCTGTGCCCCCTTGCCCTGGCACCCAGGGGACCTGAGGCTGCACCCCTCCCACACACCTGGCAGGGCTTGACAGGGTGGGACCGGCCAGGTCTGGATCTAGCCCAATGAAGGGGGGCCGTTCAGGTTTGAATCTCGAGCGATTTTGAGGTGCACGTGAGTGGTTGAAGACTTGACTCTGGGTTCCATGGTGCACCCCAGACTCTGACAGGAGGAAGATTTTCATATACGTTTTACTAATTTTCTTTAATCTCTGACACTTCTATTATAGAGAAAGGGCAAATAGCAATATTAAAATATTTCTCTAATTAATCCCCTTTTAATGTGCACAAATTTTGTGCACTGGACCACTAGTTTTAGTAATAATAATAAAGCAAAGACATTTTTGAAAAGGTTCATCCATACCGCTGTTTGTTTTTTATTCTAGTCCTAGGCACTTTTTAAAAAGTTATAATAATAATTTATATATCATTTTGTGTTCTGCTCTTTTTCCCTAATCTTGTAATAATTTTTTATGTTATTGTGGAAGAGTTTAAGTAAGGGATTGACATGATCAGCTTTGTCTTTTAAAAAGATAACTCTGGCATCACTAGGGAAGATGGACTTACAAAATAGGGTTAAAGAGTAAGGAATGTGTTTAAGAGATGTTTAGGGGGTCCTGCCCATAAGAAGAGAGTTCCAGCAAATATGAAAGTACCCCCCTGAGTCCACATTGTAAATTGAGAGCAAGCCTTACCCATCAGCCAAATAGAAATACTGCCTTATTCCTCCTGGAAAGCTCCCCTCTGCCTTCTACATTTTGTACAAGTCTCAGAGATCTGGTTTCATTTTGAAGTAGGCTGAGCTCTAAGAGTCTTTGCAGAGACTAAACCAGTGTTGATCCATTAACAGTGCACAAAAGCATGCAGCTCACAGGGGACATTGTTAGTGCTATACTTCCTTTTGGTACTTAGCCGATTAACTCAGTGATCAGGAGTGTGTGTGTGTGTGTGTGTGTAGTGATAGCAGAGGCTTTGAAAACTTTTTCTTTAATAAAACATCATTGTTACTGCAGTAATAAATATTAATTTTAAAACTCGCTACATAAAGTTACTTTCAGAAATACATATTTGGAAGGAAGCAGTAGACTCTTCAGAGTTGGGGTAAATTATGCTGCTCCCCCAAAGTCTTGTTGTTTATAGTTAAGGCAAGTCATTTAATCTCTCTGGTGCCTAGTCTCCACATCTTAAAAAATGTAGGAGTTTTTAACCTCTGAAATGTGTATATTATTACTTCAGCAGTACCTTTTATTTATGCTGGTGATAAAAAGTAATTTTGATCTTTAGTAGTTGATAAAATAATATGCTGTAAGTTACATTTTATCCTTAATAGTATAGGGGCTATCACTAAGTAGGTTAGGGAAGCCTGTGAACCAGTTATCACTAAAAACAGCCTTCACTCTAGACTAGTTACCACCAGAAATCTCCAATTTGATTTTAAGGTTGCTTTGATCAATAATCAAAAGGCATTCTAATCTAGTTTCACATTTACTTAGCAGGCTGGTAGAATTAGTATAGCAGGATGAGTAAGGTGTGGGGATTGCTTCTTCCCCTCTCCTCTCTCTGCCTCTGTGCCCCTTCCTTTTCTTCCATCTTCCCCTTGTCCTCCTTGAAGAGGGACCAACCCTTTTATGTTAGTACTAGAGATGTGATGCACGAAATTCGTGCAAGAGTATTATAGATAGTAGATACCATTAGAACAGATTTTAGATGACAGTTAATACTTCATATTTTTAGGGAGTTAAAACTGTTTAAAATACTACTCCTGTATAATCTCACTTTAAAACCTTAGCTTCCTTTTTTATTTAAAAATAATAACCTCAATACTGTTCAGGTCATGGAAAATTCCTCTTACTTCACTAACTCATTTAGAAAAGACTTTTTTAAATTGATTTCACTTTAATTTTTTTTTGTTGGAACAGATAAATACCTTACTGTTTCCAAAGAAGGGTATCAGGTGGCTCCTTCTCTATAGTTAATTTGCTATTTAGTATTGAATCATCTTTGAAATTTTATTATTTCTTAAAGTTGCAGGGTGTTTTATATAATTGAAAGAGTTGAAAGGAACCACAACATCATAACTTAGTCAGATGACCCACAGTTGTGAAAACAGATGGGTAAAGGGCCAGAAAAAGCCTTAGGTATGCATGGAGAGAAGCACTGCCATATTTGGCCTTCATTAGATTGTATATTGCTTTGCATATGTACACACAAAATTTCTTTGGTGACTTTCTGTATTTGATCTTAATTTTTGAGTAGATGAGATATTTTAAAAGGTGGATTTGTGTTATATTGGCATATTGTCTATTTGAAAGAAACCACTACTGTCTACTGAAAAAAACACACTATTTTGTTTCCACAGAAACCTGCTAATATTTTAGTTATGGGTGAAGGTCCTGAGCGAGGAAGAGTAAAAATTGGTATGTTATATCTTTGATAAGTCACAGTGTAGCACTCTTTTAAGGCTTTTGTAGGCAGCTGTATCACTTCTAATTTTTGCTTTAATAATATGCCTATATCCATGTACCTCCATATGATTGAAGCCATTTTTAAAGAGTATACATTAAAAGTGAAAAGTGTTTCACACTCTTAAAGGTGTCAAACAATCTTAAGAGACTGAAGTGTTCTGATCATAAAATAAGCCATGCAAACTTTTTAAAAACTTTTACCTTCATTAAAAATAGCCTGTAGTTGAGTGGGGATGGTGGGGTGGGGGCAATGGGGGCGTAAGGACACATATGTAATACCTTAATCAATAAAGAAAAAATAATAAAAAATAAAATGAAAAAAATAAAGAGAATACTTCTTTAAAAAAAAAAAAAAAAAGCCTGTAGAGGTGAGTGACTTCTATTTGTGTTAGACCGCCAGCCTCACCTTTAGTCCCAAGGGCATACAGCAAACTGGTAATTAACCCATCAGGTCTGTTCACCTGAACCAGATTATGAACCAGATTAGATCAGAACATAAGCTTCTGTTGACTCCATCTAGATTAGGAATTACAAACCAGGAAAACCACTGAGGCCAGATAGATGTAGAACCATTAAGTTCTAACAAGCCTGTCTTGTAGCAGGCCTTTGCCTAATGGTAAAAAAGAATTAATGAGCATTTTAATATTTTGGCATATTTTTTAGTAGCTTCTTAAAAGTTTACCCATTTTTGATAATTTATAAGGATAGAATTAAATTAATTTAGCCTAACTGGGTTTTTTTCATTGTCATTTCTAAGTTGTGTTTGTCACATTTAGTTTGTTTTGTGTGTGGATAGAAATGTTGTAACTGAATTGGATGAATTTAAAGGCAGCAGGTTTGTGGAACCATTTAACAAAGTTAAATAGTAATTTCTGATTGCATGATTTAATATGAATAAGAATTATATGCTGATTTGTACCACTTCTCCAACAAAGGAAAACATAAGTGTTACTAACTCTTCTTCCCTCTCCTCCTCTATAAATTCCCCAAATCTCACTTTCCACTTTTAATTAGACTCAAATATACTTTTATGATATAAACATTGCAAACTTTTTAGTAGTGATAACATTTGATGCACCTCAAAGTACTCCTAGTCGTTGATTTCCCTAGAGAACCAGGCCCTGTTAGTACTGTCATCAAATGATGTTAAGTCCTCACCTGTGCTTTTAAAGGATTTTGTTCAGTCCAGTTTGGTACTACCAAATTAAAATACAAGTTCAAAGCATGCAAAATGTAAAAGACCCAAATAGTAGTGACAGATGTGTTCTTTACTGTAAAATTTGGGGGAAACATATACTAAGGTAATCTAGTTTGGGATTATATTTCTGTGTAATGTATATAATGTTGGCAGGTTTGGGGAGGAGGGCACTAACGGCTTAAAAACATCACACTTAAGAAAAAATAAACAGTTTTCTATGAACCAGTACTTAGTAAGCTGACTCATGATTTTAATTCTTTGCCAAATGTCTGTGTTTTTTAAAACCTCCATAATTAACTAGATTAGGCTAGGATCTACTTCATTAAAAAATGTATATTAGGAGAACAAACTAAACAAATGGTAGGTGAATCTTGAAATTTTTGAATTGGTGGTATTGTAGTGATGTTTTATTCAACATGTATTTGCCAAAAGCTATGCGTAATGATAGCATACTTGATACTAAAAAGAATAGAGAAATGAAAAAGACACAATTTTTGCCTTTCACAGGATTACAGTGTAGTAGGATAAACAGACATGCCTCAGTAACTACACTACACATTAAACCATGTTAAGTGCCGTGAACTGTATCTCACCACAGCTCCAGCTCGGATATGAGTGATGGCATTTGTCAAATCACTTAATTTCTTCTAACTTCAGTGTTGTCATTTGGAAAAGAAGGTGATTGATTGAACTATATGACTTTAAAGTCTCTTCCAGCTGTGAATCTTTAGTAAAATTCAATCCAAATAAATGGGGAGAAATAGTGGTGTTAACATACTGTACAGTCAACTTCTGATTATACCAGTAAACAGATTTATTGATGCAATGATGGAAAGCCTTACTCTGATCTCATTTCTCAGTGCATTAGCCCAATGCAAAGAATGGAAATGCAGCGTAACAATGCTGTTCCCAGTGGTGGTATGGCAGATGGACATCTGCCTCGAGGAGTAGGGTCACCCTTGAACTCTGGCAGCACAGCATCTCTCTAACCTAGTTGAAGAACGGGTGATAATAGTTTGCAAAAAATGAAGATCTCAGACTTGTCTTACCTTTAGGTTTTGTGGTTTTTTTTCTCCCAGAATTCAGCACATTTTCATATCTTACTAAATAACAATGGTAAAAATAGAGTAATCAATTAAATTCGTTAAAATCTATTTACTTAACATTCTTCTATGGGTTTTTTGTTTGTTTTGTGTGTGTTTTTTTTACAGCTGATATGGGCTTTGCCCGATTATTTAATTCACCTTTGAAGCCTTTAGCAGATTTGGATCCAGTAGTTGTAACATTCTGGTACCGAGCTCCAGAATTACTTCTTGGAGCGAGACATTATACCAAAGCTATTGGTGAGTAGAACTAATTAAGATTCTGTGACATTTTAAAAGTGGCTTTGTTGTTGTAAAATATAAATATTTCTATAGATTTTTGAATCAACTAACAGAAAATTATAAAAGTAAGAACAAAAACTAACCTAAAATTCTCCTACCTAGAAATATCATTATTGGTATTAGGGGTATATCATTCCAGACATACCTCTCTGATATATAAATAGATACCAAAAACATTTTAAATATATGAGATCATACTATGCATTCTAAGTAAAAAGTATTTGAAGTTTTACTTGAAAGGAGAAATAAGCACAGTAAAATTTCTAAGTTATTGAACTTCAGACAATTATTTTTTTCAAAATATTAGTTCCTAAAAGATTCCCGTAGAGTTAAGGGAAAAAATACTTTTAAAGTAGTAATCTATAATATCTTAATTCAGTTTAAAATTGTTTATAGTATTGATTACCTCTCTATTATGACATATTAGGAAATTAGTGCTTTTATACTTCTTCCCCCACCTACCTCTCATTTTATAAGCTATATTAGTAATATCATTAGCGTTACTACTTTATTTATGATTTCAGCCTTTAATTTCTGTTTGCAAGCCATAATTCCCATGGTCTAACTTAGATCGGTATTGTAATAGGTGGTATGGTAGTGATTTTTTTGATTTAGTGTTTAGCTACCATGTCCTTTTACACCAGGTTTATGTGCTTTTCCTCTTTTTTGCCCTTATTGTGTGTTTTTACTGGTTGTTTAACTTGTTCTGTGTATGATTTAAACATACCTTTCTTTCCTTGGATAACTCCATCCTAGTTTTCTATGTTTTGCTCTATTCTGGATTGTGTTTCATCCTGGCTGGCTGGCTGGCTTTCTTTCTTTCTTTCTTTCTTTCTTTCTTTCTTTCTTTCTTTCTTTCTTTCTTTCTTTCTTTCTTTCTTTCTTTCCTATGAGTTAGGTATATTTCTTTCTGTGTTTCATTATCTCATTCCTTATTTCAGTACACCATATTCTCAAGTAACAGCCTTTAAAAGGGTATCTTAGAAGTAAATTTCTTAGTTCTTATATTTCTGAAAAATGCCTTTATCATACTTGACAATTTGTCAGCGTGCAAAATTATTTGTCTAGGTGCAAAATAATTCTCCCTCAGAATTTGGTGATGCTCTTCCATTGTCTTCTAGCATCAGTGTTGCTAATGAAATATGTCTCATACTAACCTTCTTCTCATTTATTGGTATATTGCCTGGGGTTTTTGTCTTTCTTAAAACAAAATAGGATTTCTCATCCTGATATTTCACATGATCTGCTGGCTACTTGGTAGACATATTCGATCTGAAGTTCATTTCCTATATCCCTATTTCTTTCTCTCCTAAACTAAGTGTAGACAGATGGTAGACTTCTTTTATTGAGCCTTTATACCACTTTTCTTCTCATGCTCTTTCTGCCTTTGTCTTTTTCATTTCCAAGAGCCCCTTCTTATCCTCTGATTCTTAATTTCTCATAACATCTTCTATTGTTTTATGAAAAAATCTTCTCAAATATCTGTTAAGATAGTAATAACAGTGCTTTTTAATTGTTTGTAATTTGCTTTATTCCTGGAATAATTATCCATTTTTTCTATAGGCATTCATTTTATTTATGTCTTTTTTTTAATCTTTATTGTTCAGATTATTACAGTTGTTCCTCTGTGTCTTGATCACTTCCTTCCATGTGGCAATTGTTCTTCAATTGTTGACCCTTGATTGTCTCTTTGTATTTAAGAATCTGATTACAGAAAGTTGTTTGGGGACTTTGTGTACATTTACTTTAGGGTGATCCAGCAGAGAATTGCCATTAACTGAGGGAACCCCAAATGCTAGCATGCACAAGTATTTGCTTTGAGACCATTCAAATTCTTTAAAGGAAGAATTCTCCCACTTTTGGCCCAGTCTGTGTACCTGATAGCCCCTGGGCAGTGGAGGAGAGTGGTGGGAGGAAGATCAGCTCTTCAAAATATAGTTGAGTCTAGTGAAAACTGGTCTTAGAGAGGAGATATACTGTGGTCCTAACGCATGATGAGGTCTTGTGAATTTCAGGGAAGCCAGATAGATGGCAGACATTGAGGCAGGATGCTAGCCTTCATGAGGACATACCTCTGAATTATAGCCACCACATAGGACTCAGTAGTGTTGACCAGGCTTGGCTGCTCTGCCCCAGGGCATTTGACATTGAAAGGCCCCTATTCCCCTCTGACCCTTCTGACATTTTGGAGAGCTATAAGCCACAGCCAGTAAAGTTAAGGCATAATGAAATGTGTTTTAGAAGACTTTTTTCATTTAACTCAACAAATAATCACAGGTTCCACACTGTGTGGAGACTCCAGAGGTTCCATGTCTAGTTTACAGCCTTTCAGGGGAGCCAGGCATTGAACCATTACTATGAGCTGAGTGCTATTGTACAGGTTTGTTCAAAGGCTGGGTTTGATATCGCCAGGATGGTAGAGGAGAAGGCATTCCGAGCAGGAGGAACTGCATGGAAACCTTCAGGTGTGTCGTGTGAATGGAGGATAGGAGTAGTTAATGTGGCTGGAAGATGGGATGTTTGGGAGGGAAGCAAGCTTGATGTTAGAGCGAAATCATTTAAAAGGATTTCATGCTGAATGCTGTACCTTAGCTGCATGCTCTGTGTACCATTCAAATGGTGGTGAGAACAGTCAATGGATAAGATCTAGGGGGTCTCGTTTGACCATCCCACATTGTTACTAAAAACACAAAAAAGAAAAAAAATACAGTTGACCCTTGAACAGCGCAAGGGTTGGAGCAACAACCACCCAAACAATAAAAATTCAGCATATGAATTGTTGATCTTCCATATACTTGGATTCCCAATTGCGAATCGCAAATATGTACCGACTTGTTGTAGTTGGTATTTCAAAGTACAAAATCTCCCAGAGTTATGCAAGACAATACTGCTTCCTACTTAATAGTAATACTGTGGCCTAGATCCTTCTCTGTACTGTTCCGTCTGCCTTTCATGTCCCGGAAATACTTTTATATATGTCTGCCTAGATCAAATCTTCACATGGCCAATCTCTTCTTTTCATTCCGATCTTAGTCAAAATACTGCCTCTTCACAGAGAACTTCCTTGATCATAAAGTAACCACCATACCTTCTTCACCAGAGTTCTGTCTTACTATCTTGATAGCATCAAACAGTGCCTAAAACAGATCCACCTGTCCTACTGTTCTCCAGTTATAGGCCAGAGCCTCTGTGTCACATAGTAGTAACTTAGTACTCTGTTGAGTAAGTGAATCAGTCTTGTCCCTGGGCATTTCCTGCTCTTGTCATTACTATGGTTTGTATCTTTATTACTTTGTTGCCATTTCAATGTATATTCAAGAAGGTAAAAGGAGAAATACTTGTGATCATTTCCCCACATCAATCTTGAATCCAACATGTCTTTTTTCAAAATATCTTTATGTTCACTACTCTTCGTACCAGCATTGAGATCACATTTTATTTTATAGAAAAATAAAATTAAGTCAGCTTGATAATGGGATTTCTCAACTATCTTTGTGAGTTTTCTACAAATCTAAAATAATTCCAAAATAAAATGCATATATTTTAAAAAGTCAGAAGGAAAAGTAAAGATTATTGAAGATAGTTCTGTTTTTGAGTTACCTAAACACACATTTGGTTATCTTTTTTACAAGTACATTCTACATCTACTTAAAAGCATATAAACTAATATGATCCATAGCTATTGTTTCCCCTAGAAAATGAATATTTAAAAATAGTGTTACTTTTGGTAAGATATGTTAATAAAATATACACATAGAAACTGATTACCTAATGTTAGCTGCTATTAACTGAAAAGTTGAGGCTTTGAAATCACTTAAATAAAGTAAGAAATATATTATTGGCCCTAGTCAGGTAGCTCAGTTGGTTAGAGCAACATCCTGATATGCTAGGGTCTCAAGTTCGATCCTAGGTCAGGGAACATATGGGAAGCAACCAATAAATGCATAAATAAGTGGAACAACAAATCTCTCCTTTTTCACTCTCCTCCCTTTCTCCCGCTTTTTCTTCCTAAAATCCATCAATAAATACAATTTTTAAAAAATGCATTATCGCAGAAGCTTGTGACTTTGGTTCATTATTATATTTTTCTTTTTTCTTAGTAAACATGTATTTTACTGTGAACATTAAGATTTGTATAGCCTGATATTCACTAATTCTACAGTCCAACAGCTTTAATGCAAGGGCTCTTTGTCATAAAGCACACTATCAGCAGTTAGGTAGATTCCTTTAGTCAAATGACTTTGTAATTTGGGAAAGAGAATGCCTTTCTTCATAGCTTTTCCCTCTTCTTTTCATCAGCATTAAAATTTATTGACTAACATAAACTTTTTAAAACTTAAGAGAAACCAAAATGAATGCAAATTACGTAGTTTAAGGGATGTCCAGTTGAGAAAACAGTATGAATATATACATAAAATAATTTTGTCATCTTTAAATAGAAGTAACAAAGACTAGCAACCTGATTTGTAGCCTTAACTCTGTCAATCTAGAGGGTGTATGTGTTTGTGTGTGTTTAAGCAAAATGAGAATTTAACCTAACTCATCTCTTAGATCCCCATCAACTCTGAAAGCTCTATGACTTGGTAAAAACAACTTTCTTCTGAGATAGGGAGATCACAAAGGTAATAACTTGGGTTGAAACTCAGGTCAGTGACAGCCCCTCTGAGATGGTGCTCCCCACCTCATGTCCACCTGACTTGGCCAAGAACAATCTTAAATATATATATATATATATTTTATTAATTTTTTTACAGAGGGGAAGGGAGAGGAATAGAGAGTTAGAAATATCGATGAGAGAAAAACATCAATCAGCTGCCTCCTGCACACCCTCTACTGGGGATGTGTCTGCAACCAAGGTACATGCCCTTGACCAGAATCGAATCTAGGACCCTTCAGTCCACAGGCCGACGCTCTATCTCCTGTGCCAAACCGATTAGGGCCCAAGAACAATCTTGTAACAAAACATTAGCACATCTTTGTGTGCTAATGTTTTGATACATCATATATCAAATTTTCTGTCATTGTGATGTTTTTTGGGGGTTTTTTTTAGGACCGGTTTGATGTACATTCTCACAAGCAGCGGTGTTATATTAAAATATGGCTTTTTTTTCTTTCTAATAAAAAAAATCACCTTTGTTTCTTTAAAAACAAAACAAAACAAAACATCAGCACCAAAAAAAAGTCATATTGGTATCTTTATTTTTTGTTTGAGAGAGAAATTACACAAACTTTTTAATGTAAGTTTTAAAAAATAGAATAAAGAAGTAAATTTCTTCCTTGATTTCAGTCTGTCCCACACAATCCCATTCTTCCCATCACCTATGCAGGTAGCCTAAGAGTCCCTTAAAGTAATCAACAGGTTCCCCACACCGCAGTAAAAGCCATGTACCGAGAACTTCCCTAGCAGATTGACTTCCCTGGCAACTAGTTGTAGTGTGAGTGGCTGGTAGATGAACCTGTGTGGTTGAATGTATACATAAATGATACCTTTGGCATCATTCAGAAGAGTTAAGTCTGATAGTGGAGTTTGGTGGATTATTTTAAACTAAAAGCTAAAAAGCAAAAGCAAAAGAGCATAGGGGGGGAATCTGAACATCCAGCTACTATGTTCCCACTTTCTATTACAAACAGATTTTAGTGCTGTGGTCAGTTATCCCATTGTTCAGAACTATAAGCTGAATCATTAAATCAAAGATAGGAAATGATATGTTGTAAACATTGTACTCCCCGGACAAAGTTAAAATCATTTTGAGCATCTGGAGTTTTAGTTTGATTGACTTTGTGGAGAGGCTGAAAAGGGATTACTAAGTTTTACTAAAGTATGGATTTTCAGATTTTTTTTTCTCCTAACCCTAACCCTAACCCTATCAAGCTCAGGTTTTTGTCCTCAAATAACTGAATGCCTGCTGAATATGTAGCATTCTATTAAATGGGAAATATATAATAACATAGGGAGAATGAAAAGTGACACTTTTATTAAGCTAGAAGCTTGCTATTAGTACACCTATTGACTAAAACATTATTTAACACATCTTTTTCTCTCCCCATTTGGGTCTATTTTGCCTGGTCAGTTCAATAGCTATACATGAGCATCACAGATTTTGAGAAGTAGATGTAATTTATATGTTTTTAATTTAAAGGGAAATCTTTCTAGAAGGAAGTAAGCAGGTAGGTGAGTAGGAAAGGATTTTGCCATGACTTTGGTATAGTCGGACAAAACAGGCATGAAAGGGAGGAGAGACTATTTAAAATGTTAGAATTTGTCTGAAATAATAGCCAGGTCAGCAAACTCAAATTCATGATTCATGTCTGCATCAGAATTTTGAAGTAAAGAAAGTTGGTGAAACTGATAAAAGTGAAAAATAAGAGATATAAAGAAAGAGATTATTAGGGTGAAGTTAAACAAGGTTCAGTAAACCATTTATTCTTACTTTCCTGATTTTCTACTATAAAATCAGTATACTTTAGGGCTGCTTAGATCCTTTACTCATCTCTCATCTTTCTTTACATATTTTATTTTCTTCTTTAGAATTTTGCCTAGCTAACCAGAGGGATTTGTTACATTGTCTCTTAGGTGATTTGAGTAGAGTTTTAAACATGCAAGCTGACCTTTCAGCCCTTTTTGTGATCCTGCTTAGCTTGCCTATCTTTTATTTGATTAAGATTATCAAAGGGTACCCATGTAAAGAGAATTAATCATAAACTCCCTAATTTTCCCATTTTCTTTCTGACACTGGTGGGTGGAATGGAAATCTATATTTACTAAAAATGAAGGCGCTTGGTTTTAGGTTCCTGGTGAGACTTCTTCATACAGTGGTATTGGCTAGATTTGGCTCTCTAATGTAGGGTAAACCGGATAAATAACATATGTCATTTAAAAAAATATCTTGCTGGTAGTGAGGGTGTATATATTTACATAAATAGATGAATAAGTTGGTACTCTTAAATATAAATATCATTTTATTTTAAATTAAATATCTACATTTCAGTTTTGTAGTTTAAGAATTCTGTTATTTATAAATTACTTTTTTTTTCATTTTTCCATTTAAGTGGCAACTAATAACATAGATGAACAATCAGTTTTAATAAAAGTCATTTTCCCCCACTATAGTTGTATTGGTTAGATCATTCAAAACCACTAAGTATCTGCTATGTGAAGAAGTTAATGTCATTTTAGGGATTTGTTTCTCTCAGTTTCAGATTCTAAATTGGTATATAGATCAATGGAAGTTAGTTTGTATCTTAATGCAAATGAAGGGAATTTGTTGTGTACAGAGAAATCCATTTACCTGGCTTTTATAAGTAATTATTATGAAGTTATAGCCTTTGTACCCATTTAAAGGTAGTATTTTACCCCCCTTTTTTTGTTCCTATTAAATATTTGACCTTCCAAAATCTCCTGACACTTGTTATACTCTAAAGAAAAACTCTGATTGATATTTTTTCTTTATTGGTTAAAATATCAGTCAAAAAAAATTTTTTTAAGAAAAACATTAATTTTCATTAAAATGTTCTATTATTTTATGTTAATGATTACTCATTTACTTCAGCCCTTTGTATTCAGCATGTCTCTATCGAAATAAACCTACATTTCTATGGAAAAAAAAAAGAAACACTTTGAATGAAAAACTCTTAAAGTAGAAAGACTGTTTCATTAGAATATTTGTGTTCAGTTGCTGTCTTTTTCTTGTTGTAATCACACCTTGCTAAGTAGTGCTAACATGGGAGCATAATTATTATTAGACTTCACAAATTAAATAAATAAGCTAAAGAAAAAAAATATTTTTTACCACAAAAAATTGTACTGATTATTTTTGGCAAGTATGCCCCATTTCAGGGGCTGTTTGGATTTTTGGTTTATTTATTTTTTGTTTAGTTTTGTTTGTTTGTGGTTCCCATGCTCCATATGTAGCTTTATATGTATTTCATAAATAAGGTAATGTTTGAAGCATTTAAAACTCACCCAAAACGTAGCTAACAAATTGATTTAAACTTGGAACGAAGCCAGTCGGTGGGATAGAGGTGTAACAGGGAATGAAAAATTGGAGTGGGTGGAACGGGAATCTGTATTTACAAACCATATTCTGTGGTATTTATAATTATAATTGCTTTAGAATTAATATGACTTATTAGGGAAAGGAAGGAAAGAAAAACACTCCCCACCAAAATAAAAATGCATTTTCTTTTGGAAAGAACCACTTTATTTTCCTCCTTTCTTTTTCTTTTTTCCTTTCCTTTTTTTTTTTCCTTTTCTTTTTTTTTCTTTTTATTTTAAAGATATTTGGGCTATAGGGTGTATATTTGCAGAACTACTAACGTCAGAACCAATATTTCACTGTCGACAAGAGGACATCAAAACTAGTAATCCTTATCACCATGACCAGCTGGACAGAATATTCAATGTAATGGGATTCCCTGCAGGTACACATTATGTTTTCGTTTTTAAATCACTGTTGTTTGAACTTAGGTGTCTTCATTGGAAAGGTGTATATTTTTAGCTGATAAAAGCTACTCCTACTTGATTCTTTATATTTATGACTTGTCTTAATCAAAGATCCATAGAAATAGCAAAATTTGTAGAGTTCACATTTTAGCATAAAAATATTTATGGGTTTCCTGAACTTGAACTTGCAGGTGTATTTTTGTTTCTTTTTGTTGTTGTTCTGTTTTGTTTAATATTTGAAATTATAAAATATTTTGCAATATCCGTATTTAAAAGGTGCCTTTAGTTCTTACCAATGGGAACTGCAAATAAAATTCAGTAGCATGCATTTTTGTCTGGCAGCACATATTATGCTGCTATTAATTACTTGGCACTTGAATGTAAATTTTGAACATGATTTTTATTTAGGGCACTGTACAGAATCACATTGTATTGAATAATAGCATATTTTTCTCTATAATCTTTGTCAATAAGCACATTCTTTTTAGTGTTCTATTACAATAGTCAGAATGTAGGTGAAAGTCGAGCATTTCAACAACCTTGCTTGCACTGATTTGCAGCAGGGAGAAAGTGTCTCATCATGGGCATCAGATCTCTTCAGCTGTATCCCATTCCTTTGTTATACCAGAGAATGATAGTTCCTTAGTCACTAAAAACTGTGCCCAGTGGTCCAGAATAATGAAAATTTGTTTAAAGCACCTTTATAATTTTGGATAGTCAAGTACTTATTAGAAATTGTTTATTGAGATTTTTTTCTCAGGTTACTGTATCTCAAGACTAGCACACATATCTGGGAGTTTATAATATCACATTCCCTTAGAAGGGTGTTAATTATCAGTAAATGTAGAATAATTACACAGATACTGCCTTTCTCCAACATTGGTTAACAATTCTGCAAAGACTGCTTTGTTGTAATGGGAATTTCATTTATTCACTGAGTATTTGCTGAGTACCTGCCATGTGCCAGACACTGTGTTAAATATAAAATATTGTCGACTTAGATATGATCCTTGCCCTCTTCAAGTTTACATTTTATTGATCTAAATAAACTGTTTCAAGAATGCTTATGGTTTGAGTAGATGGAGAAAAATGGCCTTTGCTTCCCACTTCTGAATGGGTCCACCAGGGAAAGGAATGTGGCTAAGACAGGGTGGAAGTGGGAAAGGCCTCTTTAGGAGATGATTCTTAATGTGTGGTTCAACAGTTAGGATAGGCTCAGCTTGTAAGGGACTTGAAGAACAGGCAGCAGAATTTAGATTTGCTATGCTAAAGAGTGAGACTCCATGATAAAATTTTGAGAACTAGTAGCATGATTTATGTTACATTTTTAAAAGATACAAGAATGGCAGTGGTTTATAAAAATCAGTGAAAAACAAGTAACTTTAGTCAGGGAAACCAGCTGCTTACTATAACAGTACTCCAGGTATAAAGTGATAATAAGGATGGAGAATAGAGGACAAATGTATCATTTTTAAAGCAAGTGTATCATTGAAGGAAAAGTTAAAAGATTATCTCAGGATTTCTAGCTTGAAAAATTTACAAAATAGAGAAATTGAAGTAAGAAAATAGTTGAGAAAATTCCATGTAGGAGTTTAAAATATATATTTAGTTTGCTTTAAAATATGTGATATCTGTGGAGGAAGGTGGCACATATTTTTACAAGTAAATTGAAAGAAACTCGAACCTCTAAAGGCCATTTCAAAGCAAATGGTGCTGTTCAGCTACCGTTACAGTGCTGGGCACCTAGTAGGCTCTCTTTTACTTTATCAAAGTACAAGTTCACTGATAATGATGGAGAAAACGAGCTATCTAGCCTGTGTTGTTTAAATAACTCTAATGCCAGCAAAACTAACTGACATTTTCTACCTAATATATTGGTAGCTGGGATTGTTTTTGTTATGTTATTGAAACTAACCAAGGCCAACAGCTAATTAATATACTAGGTATATCCTACTCTGTTCTATTTCAGATAATTATTACGGCTTACATAGATTGCTGATCTAAAAGCAATGTATTTAATGAAGTGACAATAAGGAGGACCATATAAATAGAAGTGTCCCTTAACGCTGCTGAGGGGAGGACATTACATTTATTATTGAAGAGATTGGTTACTGATTTGACAAATTTGGTATAAAGAAGAAGAGAAATAGAATTATTTAATAATAGAAATATTTATAACTTATTACTCTCTGGTTATAGAAATTGAGGTAACATAAACATAGTCAAACATGTAGAAAGTAGGCATTAAAAAGAGAGTTAGAAAGGTCTAATTCTATACAAGGTAGAGTTATATTCACAGTTCAAGATAAGATGTTTACTATAGCTTATTTATTTGAAGTCTGTGCTTTCATGGAGGTTAAAAATATAGAAAATGTAATGAACTGAGATGACCTTTATTAAAGTTCTTCAGACTAGGAACCTAGACAACATAAAATTTTATCAATGTATTTCACAGATAAAGATTGGGAAGATATAAAAAAGATGCCTGAACATTCAACATTAATGAAAGATTTCAGAAGAAATACGTAAGTTGGACAGAAAATAGACCTTTTGTTGAGTTTTGCCTTTCCAGAATACCCAGCAGAAGATTGAGTACTCAATATAATAGAACATGCAACATAATATTATTCTAATAAGTAATTTTATATATTTACTCTAATATATATATATTGTTTTTATAATATGACCATCTTTATTTCTTAAGATGTTTAAATGATATAAGAAAGGTGAAAAACTAATTTAGCAGCTGATTTGGATATGAGAAAAAATTTAATTTTTTCCATATTCATTACTTTCTAGAAGCATTTGTAGAAACTAATTCTAGGCAGTAAGAGACTGAAATAAATAAGCCTTACAAATAGCCACTTGCCTACCCATCTAGGTTGGGTAATTTTAAGCAAAATTTTTGTTTTAGAAAAGATGGAATATTTCATTTATTTACAATGCAAGATCAGGGGATTGGAAGAGGGCAGTATATAGATTTTTAACAAATTTTTTTCTTTTTATTTATTTAAGGCTAAGTTAAACTCTTGACCCATATATTATTTAAGATAATTTTTGAGATAACATGCATGTGAAAACTATTCAGTATTTATTATTAATGAAATTATCTTGCATGTAATCAGTGGTATCTATTCAAAAGTGACCAGTGTGAGTATTCAGTGAAGTATAAAATTGATTTAAAGCCACTCTTTATGCTGATTATACCATTTTCAATATATATTCTATATTGATTATGATGAAAAGAATTCTGTGTGGAAAAAACTTCAGCCAATGTAAAATTAACCTCAAATTTAATATAGATATTTCATAGTATTTCTCTTTCAGGTATACCAACTGCAGCCTTATCAAGTATATGGAAAAACATAAAGTTAAACCAGATAGTAAAGCATTCCACTTGGTAAGCTTTAGCAAACAGTACTAATAAAATGTATTTTTCTCCCCTAATTGATTAGTTCATCCTAAGGCTTTATTGGATCAATGTATATGGTTACTCAACACATTTAGAGTACTTGAAGAGTAAATCAGAGATCCTGTTAATAAATAGTAGTAAAGACATAAAAAGATGTGTTTTTCCAAACCCACAGCATGATTTGACATCATTAGATTAGATTTTCCCAAGATAGTCATTATACAAAGTTTATCAAGAACATTTTAAAAATACTTTACTAGATTTCATCAGTTATTTAATAATTTCAGAGAAGAATCAAGAAGAAAATAACCCCACCATTCAGAAATATTTTTTATAAATTATTTTGTATTTCAACTCTTTGAAAAAACTGTTCACAAAATTTTTAACTCCCAAGATACCTCTTATAAACTTGGGTATTAGAAGTCCTTCAGTAATTGGATGTATTAATTGCTTTTTCTGGAAGAGTATGAGCCATGCAGTATTTATCAGTGAATAATGGGAAAATTATGACATGGAAACTGAATTAATCCATGTACTATCAAGATAATTTATGATGTGCTTTTATTCAGCTATTGCCAACTTAAATTTATTTAAAATATTTCCAGTTTTTTATGCCATAAAAATTAAAAATGTTTTTTCACTTTATGTTTTCCAAAAAAAGCTATATACTATAAAAGGGGGAATCTGAGGAATCAGGTTATATTTTGCTTCACTTAAGATCCTTTTACTCTTTTATTTCCCATA
>PVJC01025959.1:0-24371 GCA_004026665.1 Murina feae | reverse complement strand
GCCCGTGCGCGCGCCTCCGTACCTCTGTACTTTGCTTCCGCCACTCCTCTGAGTCTCAGACTCTTCTCTAGTTGTAGGATTTTCACTCAGCCAGCCGTCCTGTGGGTGCGAGTGGTGTCCGTGTGTTCTTTTCGTGGTTTTTCTGAAATAGTTGTTCACAGCTGCATATACGGTGTCTACCCTATGCCGCCATCTTGCTCTTGGCATTTTAATTATGATGTGTCTTGGTGTGGTCCTCCTTGGGTTCCTTTTGTTTGGGGTTCTCTGCGCTTCCTGGACTTGGAAGTCTATTTCTTTCACCAGGTGGGGGAAGTTTTCTGTCATTTCTTCAAATAGGTTTTTAATAGCTTGCTCTTTCTCTTCTTCTGGCACCCCTATAATTCTGATATTGGTATGCTTGAAGTTGTCCCAGAGGCTCCTTACACTATCTTCACACTCCTGGATTATTTTTTCTTTTTGCTTATCCATTTGGGTGTTTTTTGCTTCTTCATATTTCAATTCTTTGACTTGATTCTTGCGATCCTCTCGTCTGCTGTTGGATCTCTGTATATTATTCTTTATTTCAGTCAGTGTATGCTTAATTTCTAGATGGTCCTTTATCATATTCTTGAGGGTCTCATTAGATTTATTGAGGGTCTCATTACATTTATCGGCAGTCTCTAGAAAATTCTTGAAAAACCTAATAACCGTGGTTTTGAACTGTATATCCTGTCATTTTCTTTCCTCCATTTCTGCCATTTGTGACCTGTTTCTTGGTTTCCGCATTTTGGCTGCTTCCCTTTCTGAGTTAGGTGATCACTGAGATGAGTTAACCTCTAAGCCACTTGGTTATGAGAGTCAGCTGTGTTTATAGTGGTAGAACTTCTGTGCTGGAGACATCCTTATGGGACCAGTGTTGTTTCAGTGGGGCTTTTGTGCTCACTGCGTCTGCCCCGAGTGTGTCCCTTGTGGATCTGAGTTTTATTTAGGATGGTCCCACTCTGGTCACTGGGTGAGGCTGGCTCTTGTATCTTTAAGGAGGTGTTGATTTAGCCTTTGCCTTAGGCTACTCAGCCTTTAATACGCAAAAGCCTCTGGCAGCTTGGGAGGGGCGGGGCCTCGGGGTGTCTACCGGGCAGAGCAAACAGCTATGGCCGATTTTCAGCTCTGCGCTGAGAGACACTGGGTCTCTGTGTCCCACAGTAATTACTGCAAGCAATGCTGAGAGAAACCCTCTTTGGATTTCCTCCCAGTGCCAGTCAGTCCCCCTTCTCCGGGTATGCATCTGGATCCTCAGAAACTTGCCTGGAACTGGAGTTCAGAGCTGCTGGGAGCTTGTGGCTCCTTCCGGTTTGAAAAAGAATCATATCCTCTGGCGCCAGCCCTCTCCCGGAGCCCCGTGCTACACGCACCTCCGTACCTCTGTTCTTTGCTTCTGCCACTCCTCACTCCTCTGAGTCTCAGACTCTTTCTAGTTGTAGAATTTTCACTCAGCCAGCCTTCCTGTGGGTGTGAGTGGTGTCCGAGTTTTCTTTTCATGGTTATTCTGAAATAGTTGCTCACGGCTGCATTTACGGTGTTTACCTTATGCCGCCATCTTGCTGTCTCCTAGAATTGTTATTAAGTTGCTTCCTTTACCCTAGTAAATAGAAAGTGCTTTACACAGTTCAGTAGAGACTTCATGTCTGAACAGATGTGTTTCCAGATAGGCAATGTAAATTGGATTCAAATTTGGATAGAAGAGGAAAGTTTCTGAATAGTAGAAGAGCACTGAGTATAATATATAATTTAAGGGAGCCTTTTAGAATGACCAGTAACACCTGCCTGGCTGGTGCAGCTCAGTGGCTGAGTGTCATGGTTTGATTCCTGGTTAGGGCACATGCTCAGATTGTAGCCTTGATCCCCAGTAGGAGGAGGAGGAGACAGCGGATTGATGATTGTCTCTCATCATTGATGTTTCTATCTCTATCCCTCTCCCTTCCTCTCTGAAATCAATTTTTTTAAAAAAAGCACACATTAAAAAAAAAAATGACCAGGAACTGTGATTTGATTAATGACGAAATGATTTTTCATCTTGTACTTTGTCCCATAAAAGAACTTTCCACACCAGGAAGACCAGAATGGTGGAATTGACTAATGAAAACATTTCAGTAAGAAAGAAGGAAAGCAACCATCTCCTGAAAGTGAACTAAAAGTAATTTCCTTTCCCTCTGGATATATCTCCAAATATCAGGTGACATTTTCTGGCCATCTTTTTTGCGTTAGGAGTCTTGGAGAGAGAACAAATCAGTTTTAACAGGCTGAAGTCCAGTCCACAAAGATACTGCTTGGATACACCAAAGGGATCTGATGTTTCTTGGAGCTGGGCACTGAGCTAGGTCCTTAGCTTGCTCATTCAGTCCTCACATCAGTCCAGGGAGCTAAGTTCTTAATTCCAGTTGCTGGCACAGCTGGCCAGCAATAGAATCTGGATTCAAACCCACAGTCTCTGCCTGTGGAGCACATTGTTTTTTGCTCAAACTCTTATTTTTCCAAAAGTCAACATAACTGTGACTACAGCAAAAACCTGAGTTTTGCTTTCTGACTGCTTTTCTTCCCCCCTCCTATTAGACTGCAAAGATCTGGCAAGTCCCATAAAAGAGAAGTGTGTTTATTATAAACTAGAGGCCCAGTGCACGAAATTCATGCACTGGTAGGGTTCCCAGTGGTTGCTGGCTGACAGCCAGGGCCTACCTTCATTCCACACTTCCCCCCCTGGTGGTCAGCCCATGTCATGGCGAGCGATCAAACTCCCAAGGGTACACTTTGCATATTAGGCTTTTATATATATAATAGGGCAGGGGTCCTCAAACTACGGCCCTTGGGCCACATGCGGCCTGCCGAGGACATTTATCTGGCCTGCCAGGTGTTTTTGCTGCCTTGTTTTTTTACTTCAAAATAAGATATGTGCAGTGTGCATAGCAATTTGTTCATAGTCTTTTTTTTAAACTATAGTCTGGCCCTCTAGTGGTCTGAGGGACAGTGACCTGGCCCCCTGTTTAAAAAGTTTGAGGACCCCTGTATTAGGAGCCCAGTGCACAAAAATTTGTGCATTTGGGGGGAGGTCCCTCAGCCTGGCCTGAGACCTCAGGGGATGTCCACCTGCTGGCATGCCTGGCCAGCCTGGGTAAGGGGCTGATGGATGTTTGCAGACTGGCCAAGCCCCCCAGTGAGGACCCTTAACCCATGGGTGTGTGGCCAGCCTGGGTGAGGGGGTGAGGGCTGTTTTCAGGCTGGCCACTACCTTCAGAGTTTGGGTCCCTACTATGGTTCCTGGCCAGTCTGGGTGAGGGGCTGATGGTTGTTTGCAGCAAGGATGGCTGGAAACTAGTATCTGGAATTTATTTAACTTCTAAAGATGAAACTTTGTTGCTTTAACTGGAGCCCTGGTTGAGTTGCCCCTGACAACCCAGACTCCCCGTGCTTCCTTGAGCCCAAAGCTGGAAGTAGGTATCAGGGGTTTATTTATCTTCTATAATTGAAACATTGTTGTGGAAACTTCCTTGCCACAGCCAGCATAGGCAGACAGGAACCTCAGCTTCCTGCATCGCCAGGGCAAGCCTCCTGCTTGTTCCAGCTCGGTGGCTGCCGGCCGCCATGTTGGCTGGGTCAATTTGCAAATCACCACTCTGATTGGCTGGTGGGCGTGGCTTAGGTGTAACAGAATGAGGGTCAATTTGCATGTCACTCTTTTCTTAGATTGGACTAGAGGTCCAGTGCATGAAATTCGCTGTGGGCCCTGGAGCTGGTCCAGGGTCAGGCACATGACCTCGGAGTGATGGAATCCTCCCCGGATTACTGTGAATATCTGAATGCTTGTATAAGAATAGATACTGGGTTCGAGGTTTGGGCCCCAGGATAGACTTCTGGGCCCAGCAGAAAGGTCGGAGGCCCGAGAGGGAGGGCTGGGGACTAGAGTGTCTTCAGTGCCCAGTGGTGGTCTCGGTACTGGTTGGGACCTCTGGATAATGGAATAGACATCTGGACTACCCTGGATGTCTGGTAACCCATAAATGATTAAACACAGTGTTTGAGGTCTGGTCTCCCGGAAGAACTTTTGGACTCTGTTTTAAAGGTCTGGGACCCGGATGTAGGTCTGAAACCCTCATAGAGGGCTGGGTCCGAGGACCCAGGTCTGGGCACTAGGAGGCGGTGTGGGCCCCGGGTCTGGTCTGGGTCAGAGACAGGACCTGTGGGTTATGGAATGCTAGCCTGGACTACTGTGGATATCTGGACCCTGATGAAGGACCAGTTGCTGGGTTGGAGCTCTGGGCCCCAATATGAACTTCTGGGCCCAGGCATGAGGATCTGGGACCCACATGTAGTCTTGGACCTGGATGTAGGTCTGAGTCCCACATGAAGGTCTGGGTCCAGGGAGGGAAGCCTGGCTCCTAGGGCCTGTCTGAGGCCCGGGGGGGCAGTCTGGGTCAGGGGTAAGACCACTGGATCATGAAATACTCATCTGGACTACTATAGATATCTGAACCCTGATAAAGGCCGAGACACGCGTTTCAGGGTCTGGGCCCTGGGAAGGACTTCTGGGCCCTGGCATGAAGGCCTGGGACCCGGATGGAGGTCTGGGTAGGGGGAGGGAGGACTGGGCACTGTGCTGCGGTCTGGGCTCCAGGTGTAATCTGAGTCACAAGCAAGACCTCTGGATCATGGAATGGTCGTCTGCCCTAAACCAGACCAAAGAGAAGGTACAGGCTTCGACGTCTGGTCTCTGGGATGACCTTCTCTGCTGCCCCACCACCCCATGAGTGTCTGGGTCCCAGATGTAGGTCTCAGGCCAGGATAGAGGTCTGGGTCCTGGGACAGAGCCCTGGGCACTAGGGGGCGCTGTGGGCCCCTGGGCTGGTCTGGGTGAGCCACAGGACCTGGGCATGATGGAATCCTCCCTGGGTTACTGTGGATATCTGAACGCTTATATAGGAATAGATACTGGGTTTGAGGTTCGGGCCCCCAGCATAGACTTCTGGGCCCCAGCAGGAAGGTCGGGGGCCTGAGAGGGAGGGCTAGGGACTAGAGGCCTGTCGGTGCCCAGTGGTGGTTTCGGTACCGGTTGGGACCTCTGGATAATGGAATAGATGTCTGGACTACCCCGGATGTCTGGTAACCCATAAATAATGAGATACGGTGTTTGAGGGCTGGTCTCCCGCATGAACTTTTGGACTCTGGTTTAAAGGTCTGGGACCCGGATGTAGGACTGAGGCCTGGACAGAGGTCTGGGCCCTAGGGCTGGTGTGGGTCGGGGCCAGGACCTCTGGATTAGGGTCTGCTCGCCTGGACTATTGTGGATAACCGGACCCCAATAAAGGAGTAGATACTGCGTGGGAGGTTTGGGCCCCAGGAGAGACTTCTAGGCCCCACCATGAAGGTGTGCGGCCCGGAAAGAGGTCTGGGCGCAGGGAGGGAGGTCTGGGGACTAGAGGACTGTCAGGGCCCCGGGAGTGGTCTGGGTTCCAGGTGTGACCTCTGGATAATAGAATACTTGCCTGGAATGCCCTGAATGTCTACTGCCGGGATGAACTTTTGGGCTCCATCAGGAAAGTCTGGGACTCGGATGTAGGTCTGAAACTCTCACAGAGGGCTGGGTCCGAGGACCCAGGTCTGGGCACTAGGGGGTGGTGTGGGCCCCGGGTCTGGTCTGGGTCAGGGACAGGACCTGTGGGTTATGGAATGCTAGCCTGGACTACTGTGGATATCTGGACACTGATGAAGGACCAGTTGCTGGGTTGGAAGTCTGGGCCCCCATATGGACTTCTGGGCCCAGGCATGAGGATCTGGGACCCACATGTAGTGTTGGACCCGGATGTAGGTCTGAGTCCCACGTGGAGGTCTGGGTCCAGGGAGGGAAGCCTGGCCCCTAGGGCCTGTCTGAGGCCCGGGGGGCAGTCTGGGTCAGGGGTAAGACCTCTGGGTCATGAAATACTCATCTGAACTACTGTAGATATCTGAACCCTGATAAAAGCTGAGAGACACGTTTTAGAGTATAGGCCCCGGGAAGGACTTCTGGGCTCTGGCATGAAGGCCTGGGACCTGCATGGAGGTCTGGGTAGAGGGAGGGAGGACTGGGCACTGTGCTGCGGTCTGGGCTCCAGATGTAATCTGAGTCACGAGCAAGACCTCTGGATCATGGAATGGTCGTCTGCCCTACTGTAGATACCTAAACCAGACCAAAGAGTAGATACAGGCTTTGACATCTGGTCCCGGGATGACCTTCTCCGCCACCATTTGAAAACCCCATGATTGTCTGGGACCCGGATGTAGGTCTGAGGCCTGTATAGACGTCTGAGTCCTGGGACAGGGGCCTGGGCCCTTGGGGGCGTTGTGGGCCCCTGGGCTGGTCTGGGTCAGGCACAAGACCTGGGCATGATGGAATCCTCCCTGGGTTACTGTGGATAGCTGAACGCTTATATAGGAATAGATACTGGGTTCGAGGTTGGGGCCCCCAGGATAGACTTCTGGGCCCCAGCAGGAAGGTCGGGGGCCCGAGAGGGAGGGCTAGGGACTAGAGGCCTGTCGGTGCCCAGTGGTGGTCTCGGTACCAGTCGGGACCTCTGGATAATGGAATAGATGTCTGGACTCCCCCGGATGTCTGGTAACCCATGTATAATGAGATATGGTGTTTGAGGTCTGGTCTCCAGGATGAACTTTTGGACTCTGTTTTAAAAGTCTGGACCCCGGATGTAGCTCTGAGGCCTGGATAGAGGTCTGGGTCCTAGAACAGAGGTCTGGGCACTAGGATGCGGTGTGGGCCCTGGGGCTGGTGTGGGTCAGGGACAGGACCTCTGGGTTAGGCTATGCTCCCCTGGACTATTGTGGATAAGTGGACCCTGATAAAGGAGTAGATACTGCGTGGGAGGTTTGGGCCCCAGGAGAGACTTCTGGGCCCCAGCACGAAGGTGTGCGGCCCGGAAGGAGGTCTGGGCGTGGGACGTGGGTTTCGGGGACTAGAGGGCTGTCAGGGCACTGGGAGTGGTCTGGGTGGCGGGTGTGACCTGTGGATAATGGAATAGTTGTCTGGACTGCCCTGAAAGTCTGGTAACCCATAAATAATTAGATACGGGGTTCGAGGTCTTGTCCCCGGGATGAACTTGTGGGCTCCATCAGGAAGGTCTGGGACCCGGATGTAGGTCTGAAACCCTCACAGAGGGCTGGGTCCGGGGACCGAGGTCTGGGCACAAGGGGGTCGTGTGGGCCCCAGAGATGGTCTGGGTGACGGACAGGACCTGTGGATTATGGAATGCTAGCCTGGGCTACTGTGGAAATCTGGACCCTGATGAAGGACTAGTTGCTGGGTTTGAGGTCTGGGCCCCAATATGGACTTCTGGGCCCTGGCCTGAGGATCTGGGACCCGGATGTAGGTCTGAGTCCCACGTGGAGGTCTGGGTCCAGGGAGGGAAGCCTGCCCCCTAGGGCCTGTCTGAGGCCCGGGGGTAGCCTGGGTCAGGGGTAAGACCTCTGGGTCATGAAACACTCATCTGGACTACTGTAGATATCTCAACCCTGATAAAGGCCGAGACACGCGTTTCAGGGTCTGGGCCTTGGCATGAAGGCCTGGGACCCGGATGGAGGTCTGAGTAGGGGGAGGGAGGACTGGGCACTGTGCGGCGATCTGGCCTCTAGGTGTAATCTGAGTCAGGAGCAGGAACATGTGGATCATGGCATGGTCGTCTGCCCTACCACAGTAGATACCTAAACTGGACCAAAGACTAGATACGGGGTTCGATGTCTGGTCCCCTGGATGACCTTCTCCGCCCCTGGCGGGGGGTTCCTCAGCTCAGCCTGCCCCCTCTCACATATGGGAGCCCTCAGGGGGTGCCCTACTGACGGCTTAGGCCCGCTCCCTGCTCCCTTTGGGGAGCAGGCCTAAGTCGCATTCTGGCCTCCCTTTATGGGAGGCGACCAGGCTAATCAGGGGAAGCCACCATCCTCATCACCCCACTAATGCAGTCACTGCCAATCACCGCAACCACCAAGGTGTTTTCATCAACAGGAACTCCAGTCCCTTTACCATGAAAAAATGACAACTTTCTTTAGGCATTTTCAAGATGTGTCTTTCATAGGATATGACATTTGTTTCTTTCTTTTATCCTCACCTGTTTCCATTGATTTTTAGAAAATGTGGAAGAGAAGGGAAAAACAGAGAGAAACATCAAAGTAAGAGGAACACTTTGGTTGCCTCTTGCATATGCCCTGACCTGGGCCCCGGCCAGGGAGGAGCCTACAACCTAGGTACATGCCCTTGGTCACAATTGAACCCAGACTCTGCAGTCAGCAGGCTGAGGCATTATGCACTGAGTCTAACAGGCTAGGGCAGGATATGACATTTCTTAGCCCTCCAGCAGTGGACCTTCATTTTTTCTCTCTAGGAATATGGTGGAAAAACCCTAGATCGCCTTTTTGAATTCTTATTACCCAAGTCACTAAGAATATTACCAGTGGCATACAGGGAGCTTAGCCAATGAGCGGTAAGAAAAGGTGTTTCCTCTGTAATTCACTCCAATCACTGGCTCCACCCCTGCCCCTTCAATCCCAGCTCCACCCCTGCCCAGGCCTGTAACCTCTGGCTGAGGACGCAGGCCTGGGAAGAAGACCCCCAAGCCCCTCTGATCGCTGGCTTCACAGAGCCCAGGCCTCTGCAATCACCGGCTGTGATCCTGCCTCCTGCCATCACCAGCTTCACCCCTGCCCCACTGGCAGCCTCTGGCCAAGGCTCTAGGCCTGAACAAGAGACTCCCCCAGACCCCTGCTTTGCCGGCTCCACTGGTGCCCAGACCCCTGCAGTCATAGCCTTCACCCCTGCCCCTCCGATCGCTGGCTGTGCGGAACCCAGGCACCTGCGATCTCTGGTCTTGCCCCTGCCCAGGCCTGAGGCCTCTGGCCCAGGCCTTATGCCTGGGTAGGGCACCCTCATACCCCTCCAATCACCACTGGCTCTGCCCTTGCCCATGCCTGAGGCCTGTGACGAAGGCCTCTGGCCTGGGCAGGGGACCCCCAGCCCCCTCTGATCACCTGTTCTGCCCCTTGGGCCCCCCGCCTCTCCTGCCACCTGCCTGGCTAACAGACCTGACCACTTCAGTGGGGGGGGCTGAGTCAGACTGGGTGCCACCATCTTGTGGCTATGAGGGCAGCCATTTTGTGACAGAGTGACACCTAATTTGCATATTACTGTTTTATTGGATAGGATGTGTGTATGGGTGCCATGATCTTGTGGCCATGGGGGCTGCCATCTTTTTGACAGAGTGATGCCTAATTTGCATATTATCCTTTTATTAGATAGGACTAGAGGCCCAGCACGCATGAAATCATGCAGGAGTAGCTCACTTCCACTTGTCTCAGCTGGCTTCCCTGCCCTCTGACACTAGTAGCTCTCTGCTGCTAGTAGCTTGCACCCTGCCCGCCACAAGAGCCACTGCTTGTTTGGTCATGACAGCATTATGACATCACGACCACAGGCCTTCTTAACTAATAAAAGCATAATATTAAAATTAACTGTTTCTTCAGGACGGCCTAAGCCACACCCACCAGCCAATCAGAGTGGCTGTATGCAAATTAACCCAGCCAAGATGGAGGCCGGCAGCCAAGAAGCAAACAGTAGCAAGTGAGTCGCTGGCGGAGGGGCAGGGTGGGTCAGAAACAGCACTAGGACAGGCCTGGAGGGGGCTGGGCACCCCAATGGCTTTGATCCGGCCTTGGTGCTGGGGTCCCTGGGACCCCAGCACCATGGGACAGGCCTGGAGGTGGCCGGGCACCCCAGTGGCTTTGAGCCCACCTCAGCGCTTGGGCCGCTGGGCCCTCAGCAGCCCGGTACAGGCCTGGAGGGGGCCCTGCACCTCAGCGGCTCTGAGCCCACCTCAGCGCTGGGGCCGCCTGTAGGGTGCCCAACACCCCAGTGGCTCTGAGATTGCCTGGGCGCTGTGGCCGCTGGGGACCAGAGCAGCACAGGACACACATGGAAGGTGCCAGGTACCCCAGTGGCTCTGAGCACCCCTCGGCACTGGGGCCAGCAGGCAGGTGTGCGGTTAGGAGCCAGTAGCACCGAGGGTTCCCCAAGTGGAGAGGGTGTAGACCAGGCTGAGGGACACCCCCCCCCCCCCGAGTGCAAAAATTTTTGTGCACTGGGCCCCTAGTTTATATATAGATAGATGGATATATTTTTTGAGCATTGCCTATTCATTTCTTTTTAGGCAGGTTCTTTTTACACAGTGGGAAAGATAGTCTCTGGCAGCCCAAAGCCTCTATCTCTGTGGCTTGTGATATACAAAGGGGAGAGAAAACCTCTCATAGTATCCAGATACTGCTCACAAAGACAACTCCGACTATCTCTGTTTGGATCTTGTGCCTAAAACCTGATGGAGTTCTGTGTCCAGAGACGTAGGGTACCAGGACTGGCTGCCCAGCCTGTATGCCCACCCTACCCTGCTGATTTGAAGCCTCAGCAGAACCACATGGAGTGTTTCCCCAAAGGACAGGGTGCAGTTTAGAGAAGAGGGGAGAAGAATGAGCCAACTCAGCTCAGTCTCTCCTGTAGATCACAGCAGGGAATTGACAGTACCAGGCAGGGTTTGGGACTGGAGGGAAGCCCTGGGTGTTAACAGGAAAATGCTAATAGGAAGCCCACTTTATCCCCATGGCTGAAAATTATGTCATCATGAGGAGCACCTGTCAGTCAAAGAGCTGGGTTTTAGTGTCTTCACTGCCACTTACTGTTCGTCAAATCATGTCACCTCTTTCTGCCTCCATTTTCCCACCTGAAAAATGAGAAGGTGAAAACAACAACAAAATCAGTGAGAGGTTAAGACTAGATGGCCTCTAATTTCATTTCCAGCTCTGGAAGCCTGTGACCCATCTACCTTTCCCATAGATCTTTGTATGCTATCTACACGTCTTCATAAGGAATTGAGAACAAATTTGTATAAGCACCAAACCTTTGAAGAAAGATGAAAGAATTTGGGCCTATTTATATTTGGGTAACTTTTGTAGAGTTAAATTCATTTCTAATCTAGGGGAAAGTCGATGCAGCACTTTCTTTGATTAAAAATGAGTAGGCAGGCATCAAAGAAACAGTTTGTAATTTGAAGACTTAGAACCAATATACTAGTATTTGCTTGGCCTTGAGGTCCTTAAGTAGTGGTTCCCTCAGTAATGACACATATTTTTGTGAAATTAACCTTTCCATACACCTGTTCCCACATCAAGAACAGGCTATATTTGATTATATAGAGTACTGAAATGGACTAGTTTCTGCCCCGGTGCTGCAAATCTAGGTCACCCTTTTGACATTCCTGAACTCTATTTACAAATGCCCCCTCCCTGCTAGAGAGCAACAGGGGCCTTTGCCTTTTAAGAGCAGCCTGTGGTAATTGACACAGCAGGAAGAGAAAGAGGTCACTGAGACAGAAACAATAACAGCCTCTAAGGCTGAGAAAGAAATAGGAGCTTTTCTACATTTATCTGTCCTTGGAAACCAAAATAACTTTTTAAAAGAAAATGGGTGGGTGTTGCTGGGAGGAGGGGAACTGGAGAGCTGGAAGAGATGTGGGTGAAAACCTTGTCAATACTCCCTTTCTTCTGTCACAATAATAGGGATTGTTCATTTATTTCGGAGAGCTGGGAATTGGGAGTAGGGAGAGAGGGGGAGGAGTTTGGTTTGTAGACTTTGCTCTAGACAGATGTTGGTCAAAGAGGTGTAGGTATTAAAAAATGTTCACTTGCCATGACTGGGTCTTAAACCCATGATTAGCGATTCCTCCATAGCATTCACTAGCATTTGTGGCATACTCTTCTTGGAGTGATTATTTGATTTCGATCTGCCTTCCCTGCTGGATCTTGAGTCTCATGAGCACATGAGTCATATACTCCTCATGCTTGTCTTCTAGAGGAGGCTCCATACCTAGATACTGCATTTTCAAACTGAAGATACCCTGGACACTTGCAAAGGGCAGCATATCACTGACGGAAAGAACAGGTTTGGGTTGGCTGCAGTACTTCGGGAGGTTTTTCATTATGGAGACTCTCTTAACTATGAATTAGGAAATAAGGGCCTACAAATCTGGCCATCTCCCACGCCCAGTGTCCTGCCAAAGTATAGCACTCCATGAAGAGTGGTCAGGAAATGCAGGAAGGGCCTTAATCAATAAGGCTGGGGATTTTGTTAAAACTCTCTCTTCACACCCAAAGCTCAAGAAGAATTCATGTTAGAAGCACCAGTCATTCCTCATCCACTGCTCTAAAATTTCAATGCGAAATTTTTCCAATCTGTTTAATACAGAAAAGGGGAAGCCAACTCTCCTGTGACTGCAGGAAGCTGAAAAGATGAATGTTGTACTAAACCATGGTGTTGCTATATCTCAAAATCTTAGAGGCTAACTTCCCAACCATATGCGCCCCTGCGATCTAATCTAAGGCCTATGAGTGGTTTTCTCACCATCGGAGCACAAAGACTGGTTATATTTGAAAAATTGTCCTGGCTGCACATCATCCAAGAGGCATCCTCCCTCCCCCCTTAACTACCTAAGAGCCACAGAGCACATCCTTTCCTTTGCCAAAGGAGCTCATAGCAGAGCAGGTGATTTTCTTTCACAGTTCCCTGGAGCTGCTAGAATTCACTCTTTCAAGGTCTGAATCCCTCCAGCCCACCCAGTGATGATGGTTTTTCCAGTCTGGGACTTCCAGATGTACCCTGGCTTCCTGGTCAGGCAGTTTTCATGGCATTGAGTCCATCTCTCTAGGATGACTTAAAAACCAATTAAATACCCACATTATCCAGCAGTTACTAGAGACCAAATACTGTAGTAAGCTCTATTCCCACGAGCCAGGCAGGGTCACTGCAAATTGCACAGAGAGGAATTCCCAGCACAGATCTGTCTTAATTCTTAGATGACATAGGATGAAACTAAAGATCTAAGATTGTTACTGACTCCAAATCACAGAGACTTGTTAATCGTAGTGCCGGGGCCACATTCAAACCCAAGTTTTTGGACACCAAAAATGGGTTTCACAACATTGTAGCTTGTGTAGCCAAAATCTAAATTCCCTTAAGAAAAGCACAGATGTGAGGACCCTTGTAAACCTCCGACTTTAAGACTAGATCTTTTCTTTCTCCCTAGATTCTGTATTTTCTCCACAAATATTTTGGCACAATTTTTTAAAATCTTGGTATTCACCCTTTGAAGGACTACTACCTTAGCTAGGTACTTTGCCAAGCTCACTCCCATCTCTGAGCCTTTTCTCACACAATTACCCGACTGGAAATCTCTGTCAAGTCTTTTTCCAGTGCCTTGTTGCTGTCACCTCCTCCATGATGCCCTCTTGACCATGCCAGACCACATGCCCCACCAAACATCTTACACACACACAGCACCTTTTCTTTCTTTCTTTCTTTCTTTCTTTCTTTCTTTCTTTCTTTCTTTCTTTCTTTCTTTCTTTCTTTCTTTCTTTCTTTCTTTTTTCCTTCCTTCTTTCTCTTTCTTTCTTTTTTTGTAGGTGGTGTTACAATTGAATACTGTCTTCTGTCTTTGTTCGGTCTGTTCTCTCTATCAGATGCAACTTCTTGTCTAAGGCACATACTGTTAGCCAGAATGTAGGCATGCTAGCTATGATGGTTTTTTTCTTAGTATATCTCAGACCATTCCTACCTGGTAAACTTAACCAAGGAGGCAAAAGACTGGTACACTGAAAAACTACAAAATGTTGCCAAGAGAAATTAAAGAAGAGACAAATAAACGGGAAAATATCCCATGTGCATGAATTGGAGACTTAATATTGTTAAGATGTCAATACTAACCAAAGTAATCTCCAGATTTAATGCAATAGCTATCAAAATCCCAGAAGCATTTATTGCAGAAATAGAAAAATCCAATCCTAAAATTCTTATGGAATCTCAATGGGTCCAAATATCCAAAACAATCCTGAGAAAGAAAAACCATGTTGGAGGTCACATACTTTTTGATTTCAAAAATTATTATAAAGCTACCATACTCGCTCTGGCAGCTGGTTAGAGCATCATCCTGATGCACCAAGGTTGCAGGTTTGATCCCCGGTCAGGGCACATACTAGGTGTACCAGTTAATAATGCGGATTTTTTTCACTAGATGGGAATTACACATATGCTGATGTATATGTGATTTGATATGTATGCTATTTTGTTGTACTGGCAACAAGCTTCAAAGCTTCATATGTCAAATTTTCTGAAGGTGTTAACATCATAGATATTTTTACACTTAAAAATGTTGAATTTTGTGCCAAAATAAGAGCATTTGCGGGAAGTTTTAATTCTTTATTTTGAAGAAAAGTGCTGTTGAAAGTTACCATATACTTTGGGAAGCTTATGGTGAACATGCTCCATTTCAAGATACTTGTGAACGCTGGTTTAAAGGCTTTAAAAGTGATGATTTCGTTGTGAAAGACAAAGAATGTCCATGTCAACCGAAAAAGTTTGAAGACCAACAATTACAAGCATTATTGGATGAAGATGCGTGTCAAACTCAAAAACAACTTGCAGAAAGATTAAACGTTGCTCAGCAAACAATTTCTGATGTTTTACAAGCAATGGGAAAGATTTTAAAGGAAGGAAAATGGGAGCCACATCAACTGAACAAAAGACAAATGGAAAACCGAAAAATCATCAGTAAAATATTGCTTCAACGGCATGAAAGAAAGTCTTTTTTGTATCCAATTGTGACTGGCGATGAAAAGTGGATTTATTCTTAGAATCCAAAATGCACAAAATCATGGGTTGATCCAGGTCAACTATCAACATCAACTGCAAGGCCAAAGCACTTCAGAAAGAAGACAATGCCTGGCGTTTGGTGGGATCAGGAAGCTGTGGTGTATTATGAGTTTCTAAAACCAGGTGAAACCGTTAATACTGATTGCCACTGACAACAAATCATCAACTTGAACCATGCTTTGACCGTGAAATGACTAGAATGTTCCAGAAGACATGGCAAAGTAATTTTGCTTCATGATAACGCATCATCATACACTTCAAAACCAGTTAAAGACATGTTGAAAGATCTTACCTGGGAAGTATTAACCCACCCATATTCACCAGACCTTGCTCCTTCAGATTACCACTTGTTCCGCTGAGCAGCACTTCAAAATGTAGGAAGAAGTAGAAATTGGGTCTCTGAATGGTCTGCCTCAAAAACAAGAAAAGTTCTATTAGGACAGTACCCACAAGTTACCTGAAAGATGAGGGAAATGAGTAGCTAGCGATAGACATTACTTTGAATAAAGCACTTTTGATGTTTCTCTTGAAATTACCATGTTTTCTTTGATTACAGAATCCACACTATTAACCGTTAATGGTTAATCTGAATTATTAACCATTTAAGGGTTTATCTGCATTAACCAGTTAATTGCATTATAACTGGTTAATAATCCTCATTAACTATTATGGGTCATTAACCAGTTAATATGGGTCAAACCCTTAACCGGTTAATAATGTGGATCAACCCTTAACTGGTTAAAAAATTCAGATCAACCATTAACGAGTTAAAAATGCGGATCAACCCTTAACGGGTTAAAAATGCGGATCAACCATTAACTGGTTTATAGTGTGGATTTTGTAATAAAAGAAAACACGGTCATTTCAAGAGAAACATCAAAAGTGCTTTATTCAAAGTAATGTCCATCGCTAGCTAAAAAAAACAATCGGCTTTGCTTGTCAACATAATGGCACCCCTTCACCTTCACATTATAGCATTTGCAAGCCGAAAGGAAGAACAATGATTAGCTCTGCTTCCCCTAGAGAGCCAAGCTGGGTCAGGGCGAGTTAGAACTAGAACGCAGAGACCCTGGCTTCCAATGATGAGCCCCTTTTCTTCTGCTACCTGCCTGCTCGTCCAGCGCACCCCTGTCTGCATTTCTGGGCAGTCAGGGCTCTCTCTGGACAGTTCTAAATTATCTGCATTCGGAGGCGAGGAATGAGCAGGCAGGACGTTCTCACAGGTGAATTTCCTTAAGACGTCCTGGGTGACTTTTTTCTAAAGCCCTATTCTCAATGGTGCCGACGTTAAGGTCCTGTTCCATTAACTGAGGGCTGTGCAGACAGCCCAGGGCACGGTGCCTCGCTGAAAATTTGCCAAGAGCAGAGTTGCGCAGCTGATGGGCTGCGCGGCGGGCAGGGCACTGTTGTGGGTTACTAACCAGCCTCCACCTAAAGTAGGTATCATCTAAAAGGCGCTAAGGGAGCACCTACTGTGTGTCTAATTAAGAGCTGAGCCGCGGCCTTCCATCCTTTCACAGGCCCAAAGAGCCCTAGGAACGGGCAGACGCCTGGAGTTCCGATTCTCATCTGGGATCTGGCCTTGAACTTGTGTCGAGGTAGTTTAAATTCTTCAACATGATGGCCTGTCTGTGGCCTCAAAAGTAAAAAAAAAAAAAAAAGGCTTTTCAAAACGGAAAGGTAATTTTCTTGTGAGCCCCTCAACAGGCTCCCTGTTCCGGGAGCCTCAAACTCCTCAAACCACCCCATCCCCCATTCCCCATCCCCCATCCCCCTCCGCCCCGGGTCGCGGCTGCTACCGCCGGCCCAGCAGAGCCAGGGCTCGGGGCCGAGGGGGCGCCTTTCTCTTTAAGAGCCCCAAAGGCGGCCGTGATTGGCTGTAGCTATGCAGGTCTCTCCTCCCGGCTCCCTCCGAGAGCGGCCTCCCCCGCCGCCCGCCGCGCGCGCCTACCTCCCCCCAGCCCCTGCGCGCCCCCTCGCGCCCCAGCGCGCCCCTCTTCCTCGCAGCCGAGTTCAGCCCCGGCAGCTGCACGCGTGAGGCGCCAGCAACAGATGCCAGGCTCCCAGGTCTGCGTCCTTAGGCCACGCTGAGCGCCCGAAGAAGAGAGAAGGAACCAGAGAAGGTCTGGGAAGGCGGGGACGGGAGGTGTGGAGATCCCCGCTATAAGGCAGAAGCCCCCGCCCCCGCCGGAGAGGTCCCCGCCCGCAGAGTCTGCTGCCTGCAGCCCCGTCGCCGGCGCCCACCTCTCTCCAGCCATGGCAGGCCGGGCCGCCGATCGGGGCCAGGCCCCCTTCTGCAGCGCCACGGAGGAAAGCCGCGCGGGGGTCGAGGACTCGGCGGGCGGCGGCGGGCAGGAGAGGCCGGGCGCACGCGAGCAGCGGCAGAACATCGTTTGGCGGAACGTCGTCCTGATGAGCCTGCTCCACTTGGCCGCTGTGTACTCCCTGGTGCTCATCCCCAAAGCCAAGCCGCTCACGCTGCTCTGGGGTAAGTCCCGCGGTCGCCCCCTGCGCCCCGCGGACGGTGGCGAGGCCGCGCCGAAGCGCGCGGGGTCGCGGGTCCGCTGTCCGCGGTGCGGAGCCCCCTCCGCGCTCCTCTCGCCGGCCCCCCTTGGCCGGTAGTTGCCCTCCCTTCGGGACGGGCAGGTCTTTCTGCCCAGATATTTTCAACTTCTGCCTCCCCTGCGGTCTGCTCAAGTGGGCGCCTGGGTCCGCGCCCCGAAAGAGAGCGGGAGGGATCCAGAGCCCTGCGGGGCCGCCGCTGTGCGCAGAGAGGCGCGCGAGGGGAGTCGCTGGGCACCCGCCGAACTCCGCCCTGAGCTCTGGAGGACAGGCGGCCCGGAGGTGTCGCCCGAGCGGGTCCCAGGGGCTCTCCTATCTGCTGCCTTTCGGCTCCTCACTGTGGCCCTCGGAGCCGAATTAAGGACACGAAAGAAAGTGGAGGGGGGTGGAGAGACCTGACCCAGGGACAGTCTCGATTTCGCGCACGAGGTGGAAGAAACCTGCCTTCTTCCTCGACCCTGCAAGGCCCCTCTTCCCTGCCTCCTCCCTGATCTTCGAAGCCCATTGCACTTATGTGACCCCAGAAGTTTCTTGGTGAACACAGGGAGCCCACGTTGAGAGAGCTCTGCCCCCAGTACTAAGCTCAGATTGTGGCCACGCAGAGAGCCCTCCAGGCCTGGAACCCCTCTGATCCGTGCATGCGGGCAGGTCTATTCCCACACCTGTGGCTCTCCCTCCACCCTCCTTCCTAGCACCTGCCTGCTGCTGCGGTGAGGGAGCTCAGGAGTGGACCCCCTCCCCACTCTTCCCCCTTCTCTCCGCTTCAGGGCCTCTCTGCTTGCCCCATGTGATTCCAGTCGCTGACCTATGAACCACCTGAAAGACCCCCATGTCCCCACTGGTTTTGGCCTCCATCACCATCCCGGTAGTAGCCAGGGACTAAAGGCGCAGGCATTGACATCCTGGGCCCAGACACAGACCAAGTACTCCAAGGAGCTCTTCCATCTTCGTTTTTGAGATCATCAAGGAAGAGGGCCAGGAGAAATAACAACCTTTCATTTCCAGAGGGGAAGAGGAAGGAAGAAATAAGATCTCTTCCTGCCAGCTTCAATGCTAGGTTGATAATGATTTTCTTGAAATCCTGCAGAACCCTGCTCTTGTAGACCCTGGTACCTCTTAGGGGGTGTGGCAGAGGGGGGATGCAGAGTTGAAAAATGGTGAGTGGGGCATGGGTCTTTGGGAATCATGAAGATTTTTAAAGTCCCCTAAAAGCTTTGGGTAACCCCCTGCTCAGCCCTCCCCCACTTAATGCAACTCCTCACTTCTGTGTCCTTTTCGCCAGGGTATTTGTTTTGCTTTGGCTTAATTTTGGTCTGTCTTCCGTCTTATCTCCAGATGACTAAATTGTAAGAAGTCCAGCCATTAATTGGTGAACACACTTACACCCTGCCAGCCAAAGCCGTTAGTGCCCCAGAGCCTCCAAGGTGCTCTTCCATCCCCCTCCGGGGTAGTACTGTTGGACTTCAGAGCCCATTTGCCTGGGGGAGGGGGAATTGGGGCTTAGCCTAATAGCTGATGGGTCAGAGAGAGCTTGGGGAGACATGAGCACTTAAAATATTATCTTACGTGTCTGGGGCTCCACAGTGCAGCCACTGAACCCCAGTGACTCTGGCATTCCACCAGGAGCCACAAGGCTAAGGCCTCCTCTTCAGGTTTGCTGTCTCTGCCCTGTCTAGGCTCTCTCTGTGGTGAAGGCAGAATCTTTGTTTTGAAAGACCTTGGCCAGAGGACACCATCCCTTGGCCCCACATTCCTCCAGCTTCCTGGGAGAAGTCAACACACTGGAGGAATCTGGTTTCCTCCTTGTGGGGGTTTAGCCACATCCCATCCTTATACCTCCCTGCATAGTCTTCTGCTTTAGCCACTTTTCATCAGCTCCATTCTCTCTCTTTTTTTTTTTTTAAAAAAAAATGTTTTTATACTGATTTCAGAGAGAGGAAGGGAGAGGGAGTAGGAACATCAATGATGAGAGAGACTCATTGATCAGTGGCCTCCTGCATGCTCCCCAGTGGGGACTGAACCTGCAACCCAGGCTGGTGCCCTGATGGGGAATCAAACTGTGACCTCCTTGTTCATAGGTCACTGCTCAACCACTGAGCCACACCACCCTGGCTCCATTCTCTTAATTTGATTATCTCCCTACCTGTGCTTCAGTGCGTCCTTAAAAAAAGAAAGAAAGAAAAAAGAAAAATAGCAGGCATTGGTGGATGTTATAGTTTCTAGTTTCAAAATTGTGACTTAAGAACATTCCAAACAAATGAATCTTATCTGATGGATATCTTGTGAGAGAAGAAATGAAGGACAAAGACCTGCTAAGATGGGTTTTGTTGTGGCTAAGATATTTAGGGCAACTGGGAGGCCAGGGGCACCAGCCACTCAAGGTTATTTTCAGAGAAAGCTGTTTCCTTGACCTGCAAACTCCCCCCCATCCCCCACTGGATTCTCTTTCACCCCCTTTCTCACCTGCTCTATTTAGCTTTAGGGCTGAATTCATGCACCAGTAGGCTGTTTGTCCACTTCAGGAACCTAAGGTGTTGAGGAAATAGGCTTAGCCCATCCACTGCTTGCTGCCTCCCTAACCCAGGTGAGGTTGCCCCGGAAACAAGAGGCATCCATGCAGTGCAGCCAGCAGAGGATGTTAGGTGCGCAGTGTGCGGAGGGTAATTTGCATGGTGGTAAAATGTCATCCATGAGAGATCCATCAGGTTATTCAGTCCAACCTCCTCCAGTGCCTAACCCCTACCTTTTCATGGCTGCTCTTGGGTCTCGAGCAAGCTATTCTCCTTATTGTCACTGTGTTCTGAGTGGGCAGGCGTAGAACGGAATGCTCTTGGTGCCCACAGGTCCTGAAGGGTGAGTTTATGGGTTTCAAGAACAGAATGCAAACTTCAGTTGAAGGGAGATTTTAACCTGAAGTCTTTGAGTTCACAAAAGTGCCTGCTTTGAGGGTTTTGGCCCAAGGAACAGAGCTAGTACATGTCTGAATCCCAAGAGGAATAGAACCAGGGGAGTAAGGAGCAGCAGTCATGGTATCAAAATAGAATTCCTGGGACTCCTTCCCAGGGAGGTTTGCCTCGACTTGTGTCCAGGCCTTTCGATTCTTGGTTTCCAGAAATGTCAGGGATTTTCTGCTTTCTCTGGAAATGTCACCCAAGTCCTGATCAGGGGTAAAGGCAGTGTCTCATGGTGACCTCATGGGTTTTGTCCCTTCACAGGACAACCTCAGTGACAGTACCAGGCATGCAAAACAGTGATTTGCTCCCTTCTTTCATCCTGCCCAGGGCAAACATGCCATTTCTAGGCCAATAAAGGATTCTTTGGCATCCCTGGTACTGGAGCAGCTGGCCAATCCTGAGTGAGTTTCAGCCTATGGAGAGGAAGCTGAGAGGTGGCAGGAATTCACAAAGCAGTCTGGGGCCAGGGAGGTCAGGAGAGGCTGGGGTTTGGAAAGTGCTGGTTCATCAGTCAAATTCTGGCCAATACTGAGAGCTGCCCAAAGGTGAGCTGTCTTTGTCAGGCATTGGGTGACCTGCATCCACCACCTGGGTTGGTCCTGATGTCTGCTGGGTTGTAGTATTTTTTCTATCAAGTCCGTAAGGTTGTTGAGGAGACCAAGAGTGTGTGGTCATGGACTTCTGTTTTTGCCTCCAGGTTTTTAGATTGAGAAAGGCTCAAGAGAAAGGGACAGATCTGAATGTGAATTCCTCTCTCCTACTTAACTTACCAGGTTCATGGCCTTGGAGCTATGAATGGCTTTAAACCTCAGCTTTCTCATCTATAAAATGGGTACAGTAACATTACTTGCTCACAAAGTGGTGAGAATTAAATTAGATAATATATGACAGCAATACAATCATAGTAGGGGACTTTAACACCCCATTGACACCATTGGATAAATCTTCTAGACAAAAAATCAACAAGGAAACAAAAATCCTAAATGACTCACTAGATCAGATAGAACTAACTGACATCTTCAGAACATTTTACTCCAGAGCTATAGAATATACATTCTTCTCAAGTGCACATTGGACATTGTCAAAGATAGACCACATGTTAGGACATAGACCAACTCTCTACAAATTCAAGAAGATTGAACTCATAATTAGATAATATATATAAGTTACTTAGCACAGTGCCTGGTCCTTGGTTGGTGTACAATAATTGTCAGCTGCCATTATTATTATTGGACCCAATACTGGCTGTTTTTCTTTGGTAGAGGGGAAAAAGGTCTTTCATGTTTTTCTTTGGGAACCATTGCAGTAGAGACAGGGCCAAATCATTTCTCTAAATCTTTTAGGATCTCGGTTTTGATTCTGCCCCCCCCCCCCCCCCCCCCCGCCACCGTTGCCCCCTTATCTCCTTGAGTCCTCTTCAAATTTTTTTAAAATGCTCAATTAATTAAAAAACTGAAAAGTGTAAATGAATATTCCTTTTAAACCCTGTAATTGCTGGCCCATTGTTGTTGCCACTTTTGCACTTTTAATAAATGGACAAGTGCTAAAAGCTTTACCCAAGGCCGGAGGGCAGCAAAACCTACAGAATAGAGTGTGCTTCTGCTGGCTTTGTAGTCCCAACATGTATAAATATAGGTTGAGGTTAATATTATCAGCTCACTGTTTTTCTAAAAGTGGTCCAGGTCACTGCAGACTGCACTGTGATCATGAAGTGAGAAACAGTGCAGCAGAGTAGAAACCGGGGCTGGAATCCCGACATGGCCACTTAGTTCAACTCCATACGTGTCCCTTTCCAGTTTGTTGGCCTCAGTATTCTCGTCTGAGAAGTGGGGACGGTAATACCGAATGAAAGTTGTTTTGAGAACAGGCATGTAGTAAAGGGTCTGCCAGAGAGCAGCCACTTGGTGCTCTGTACTGTCCCACCTCCCGTGATGGAGGTCTCGGCCATGAAGCCTGCACTGACCTCACTGGCTGGCTGAGACTGTAGCACTTGTGGCTCAAATGGAAGGCACAGCCCTTAAGGCCAAAGAGTTGATCATAACACTTTAGTTCTCACCTCACCTAGTTTTGTGTTTTGTATAAAATTGTAATTGCTTGGAAAAGCCATGGATGGATTTACAAAAAGACACAGCCATGGTGGTTTCTTTAAGGTTTTACAAAAGACAGCATCATCTTTGGGTGTGGCATTATTCTTGTTGAGCATTTATTTTTATTTTTTAATCCTCACTCAAGGATATGTTTCCATTGAAACATCTTTTGGTTACCCACACCCTTGCCCAGTACACACCCCAACTGAGGATTGAACCTGCAGCTTTTTGGCACACGGGACGACACTCGAACCAACTGAGCCGCCCGGCCAAGGTGCCGAGCATTTATTTGGACATTCTGTAGTCGCTGGCATGCAGTCCATGTGTCCCTTTGCTGAGACGTGTCATGTTTCTATGGAAGTACTACAGCCCTGGCACTAAGAGTATGGGCTTTGGAGTCAGAGGGTCTGAGTTCCAAGCCCAGCCCCCCAAATTCAGCCTTCGGCAGAAAAGCCTCCCTTCTTAGCCTCAGTGCCCCCAACTCCACTATGAGGATAATATCAGTACAGCTAACAGCTGGAGGGAAAGGAAATAATCCAGGAACGAAGTTGGTCAGGATGCCGGCAAGAGTCTTTGTTGGCTTTCGTGTCTCAGCCACGCGTGCCCTCAATGCTCCTGTCCTGCCTTCTCGCATTTGTCTCATCCTTTGAAGGCTGATATTTGTTCCAGATTGGCCCCTGGTCATCAGAAAGCCCTGGCCAGGGCTCACAGTGGTTTGTCTCTGGAAATGCATTGGTGGCCACAACAACAGCTGTCCTCCCTCATAAATGCCTGGTGCTTGTTCATTTTGTATGTGAACATGCAGCCACATTCATTCATCCACAATTCATTCATTTCTTCCATTGCAATGATTGTCAGAAGCGGCTGCACAGCAGCATCACTTGGGGAGCCTTTAACATTTTAGGAAGCCTCAGTCTCATTGGGATGTACTGAGTTGGAGTCTCTAGGAGTGATGTTCTGGCTTTTTTTTTTTTTTAAGCCATTTAGGTGTTTCTGATGCACAGCCGGGTAAGAATCATGATTTAATTTTTTTTGCTCAATAATATTTATTACTCACCCATTACCTGCTGGGCACTGGCACCATCCCTGACTTCGTGGCACTCAGGGGTCAGTTAGAGAGACAGGTGCACAGGTGGTAACTACCAAGCCAGCGCCAGCTCAGAGACCTGGGAGGCTCCCCGAGGGGGAGGTAGCCGTTGAGCCCGGCAGGAGGCCCTTGGCTGGCTGGCCCAGAGGTGTGGGAGAGATGGCATTGTGGGCACAGGGCACAGCGTGAGCAGAGCTCCTGCGGGGAGAGAGACAGACAGGGAGGTTCAAGGACTGATGGTTCAGCAAGTCTGCGGTGACCAGGGCCAGGAGGATTCGGTGGGGCCAGCAGGACAGGGAGGCGATTAGGCTGTGGACAGGCTGCCCTTCAACCTCTGCCTGACTCTCGCCTCCTCCCCATAGCCCTCCCACACACCACCGATTTCTGCTATGATAGAATGGCCGGGAGCCAGATTTCTAGACCAGACACTCGGAGGGATGAGTGAGCCTGAAGTTTTTCAGGGAAGACCTTGGGGCAAATACGTTGGAGCTGGGCCCCCTCAGGCTGGCTGCAGCTCAGGTGAGGGTAGGAATACTGTGTCAGCTGGGCATTTGATGCCACAGACTCAGGTTTTGTCCTGGCTCTAAAATAGTAAAATGCCCCAAAGGGTATAACAGTACCCGAATACCACACCCAGTGTGCCCCCTTTCTGGTTCCCTTCTTCCTCTGTTCTTGACTCTTTTCTGTGTTTCTAAAAGGTGTGTGTGTGTGTGTGTGTGTGTGTGTGTGTGTGTGTGTGTAGGGGGGAGGGTGCTCTCACTTCATTTCCTTTCTTGAACCTGAGTTTGAGCAGCTGGTTCTCACTAACTATATTTCGGGGATGGTCAGTTCTGCTCCCCATTTCCACAGCTGTTGGGGTCACTGCAGGGCCTGGTGCTTAGTAGGAAAGGTTGGAGGGCTCTGTGGGTCAGGCAGGCTGTGGTCCC